>JAVQJZ010038463.1:0-31210 GCA_036025355.1 Leiopotherapon unicolor | reverse complement strand
GACTAAAAGGATTTTCTTTTAAAGAAATAATGGAGTTTCTCCGTAGATTTGCCATGCTACCAAACTTGACTATGACCCGCTGACCCGCTCGTGGCGCGATTCTAGCTTCCTTTTTTTTTTTTTTATGTTCGGATGACGAAAGCACGTTAGGGCGAGCCCTCCCGGAACTCATAGAGATTGCATTGTAGTGCCTGAAATTTGAAAAGAAACATTTTACATTAAAGTCTATGAGAGTAAACTGGGCGATTTTCCAACGGACTGAAATCGCTCAAAGTGGGCAGTACCTCATGAAGCACGGCCTTACACTGATTGGACAATGACATACAGAGACAGATTCGTGTCAGAGAGTCACAACTACCTTAATATTGTGTAAGAATATGAAAGAAAAAAAATCCCTCTTTTTCCCCCGGTGGTGGTGCGTCGCCCAATCGCCTGTATGAATAAACCGCCCATGGTCAGAACCCTAGCTGCAGCATTTTGGATAAGCTGAAGATGGGCAAGAGAAGATTGAGAGATGCCCATGAAAAGAGAATTAAAGTAGTTCTATGTGTTTTACTGATATCATGGGTTTAAGTTTGGCAATGTTTCTTAACTGGAAGAAGCATGACTGAGTGAGTCTAGTGATGTGGGAATCAAAGGTCAGGTGTTGGTCAAATAGAATTCCGAGATGTTTAGCAACTGGTTTGATATAGTTAGCTAGGGGGCCGATGTGTTGCCTAATTTCTTTGGAGAAATTATCTGGGCCGATCACTAGCACTTCAGTTTTGTCAGTGTTGAGATGAAGAAAATGTTTTAATTTTTACAAATTATAGTAAATTTGTAAATCTTCTTTTATCATCAAGGGCATAAAACCAAAATAAAATGAGTTTACTCACTTAATAAACAAGCAAAAAAATACAAAAGGACGAAAATCTCATTTTTCATCAAGTGCAAGAATCATTGAAGTTTTTGCTTGAGAAATGAAATAGATGAATTTATTGAAAATTTCATTTTTCATTTACTGACAAAAACTTCTTTTCCGTCAAACATCAAATTCGAGTCGACATCAAGGCCCATTTAGTTGCTCTTTTGTTTTCAATCTTAAGACAACCAGAAGTACTAAAAAAATCTGAAACCGAAAGCTTTTTTTTGTTTTGTTTTTCTTCTGTTTTTCTGAAGTCAGCAAGAAAAATGAAAGCTGAAACAGAGGCTGCGGTCGCTTTCATGTTACTTACATCCCTACATGAGCTGATAGAGGTTTTGGATAATGGATATCGTTCTCGTGTACATATTTCTTTATGATACATATTTGTTTGCTGATCCTGCATCAGCAGAAATGAAAATTGTGAGATAAATAGGCCGGCTCGGCGCGGTCTTCCGGGACCGAGTGACATTCTCCAGCGCTGACGCACTGCTGCTGCTTTACCCGGGCACCGCGAGCCATCAATCTTTATAAATCATTCAGTTCTCCTGCTCTGCCCTCCGCACACAAACACAGGAGGACGCACTACAAGCGCACACAGCTACACACACCTTGGTCCCCGGTCTTGTTCCTGCTTTTCTCCTGCAGAGCTCCGGGATCACTGGAGTTTACGTAACCACGCACACGAGAAAAAGATTCATCTGAAACAAGAGCTGAATCTAAAAAAACTGCCTTTTTTTAGATGTGGGACCTGAAATAGCCTTTTGCTGTGGAGTCTCAGAGTGACACGGAGGATTGTTATTGATATTTAAAGAGATTCTTCTCAGACAGACGCGTTTCTATCAGCGGCTGCTTTTGGTTGCTTCTTAACGCTCTTTAAATCCCTCCTTGTAAAAAAAAAAATGACGTGATGGACATTAAAGTTTCAGCAGCAGCTGCAGTTTGACAGCAGAACTGGAGAGTCACTATGAGCGGCGACGGTCGGACAAATTACAGAAGATCAGGAAACAGAACAGAAAAAATACAGCTGCAAAAGCTTCCCCCGAATCCAACTAAATTGCGGGACGTGCCGTGAAACATCACAGCACTGACCACAGATGAAGAAGTTGAGAAGTGAGGCTGTTTAATGTGAAACTTAATAAGCAGGCCCCGACAGCAGCGCTCAGCGAATCACTGCCAACGTGAATTACAAGCTCACGAGCTCCCTGAAATCATGATTTCTACCATCCCATAATGCCCCTTCTTCTTCGCTTGGATATCTTCGGCACTGTTAGAGGTGCCACTGCTGCGTTTCCCAAATTACCTGTTTGATATCTCGTATAAAAACCTCTCATCCTCAAACAGGAGGGTCTCTCGCCTGCCTGAGGACAACAATCAAACAAAGATGGAGGGTTAGAGGTCAGCTCCGCTATTAGTCTCAACAAAAGATACGCGAGGAAGAGTTTAGCAGTCGTTTTGCCTGATTGGGGCTGTGAATGTGAATAATTCATCGACTCCTTTTAAAACTCAGTGGGGACTGAGAGAAACTTTAAATATTCTGTGGGGGAAAATTTCAAATCTCAGTATTTTGTGAGGATGTGAATCATTTAACAAGTTGTCAAGTCAAAGCTGCGAGCTGAGAAAGACTTCATGATGAGGAATGTCGTCTGGGACGAGATAAAAAAGAGGCTTTTTAAGTTGTGTGTTGGTGGGGGGGGGTCGTCTTCTGTCAGCAGTGCGGCTGTTGTGACCACCCCCTCTTCACCTTGTATTTAAATAACACTGCGGCCCATTGATCTCTGGGGAGAGGCCGCGTTGGCTCCGATTTAGACCGCAGAGGAATGCTGGAATGTCTCTGGCTCCGAGCCAGCAGCCTTTTCCTGGCCCGACCTTTGACCCCTGCCACTGCTAAAGGGGAGGCCTAAGCTACACGCAGGGGATGAGGGGTGAGTGGGAGGTGAACGAGGCTAAAGTGGGCGGCGACCACCTGCTCCCCCTATGATCTAATGACCTCGCCTCACAGACACTCGGACCTATGGACACACAAACTCACAGACTCGCCCCCCCCCACCCTCCGTTTTGGTGCCGCTGTGTCCAACTCCGGCCGCACACACGGCGCACGATGCAGCCTGGGTCACGCTCTGTGGTCGCGGGCAAACACACAAGATGAAGGCTGACTGCACATGTCAACACACAGCGAGCCGCCTGCTCCAGCGAGGGCATAAACACACAAACACACACACGGGGTTGCAGATGAACAACACCTGGCTGACTCTTCAATGCGTTCAGGGATCGTAAAACAAGCGTCGCACTCTATGTATCTGTATGCGTGTGTGTGTGTGTGTATGTGTGTGTGCACGTGCGGCGGTGTGTCTCGCTCATGCGGCAGACATTTACAGCCTTCATCTGGTAGCTATACATAACATCATTACCCCATCAGCCTGCGTTAATGTGAAACTTGGAAGCGTGTCGGTGGCCTCTGTGTGTGTATGTTCTTCAGCCGTGGCCTGTTTCCATGTGACTGACACGTGAGGCAGGAACACTGGAGACTAAAAAAAAAAAAAAAAAAATCAGCGCCATTACATCATCCGCTCTAACCTCGGCCGCTTGGCATGGACGGGAACGGGCCGGGGAGCGCAGACGTAAAGGCAACTTGGAAGCTCTTTTTAAAAATAAACGCGGAGCGGTAAAACGGCGAATGACTAATCGGCGTGGAGGGTGAAGCTGGACGCCGCAAAAAAAACCAAAAAAACTCTGGAGCATGGCCGAAGCAATCAGACTGAAAAGGGCCTTTATGCTTGACGTGCCAAAGTCTGCGGAGATATATGTACAGAGTGACGGATAAAGAGAGGCGTATGGGTAAGAGAGGGGTGGAGGTATGTGAAAGGACAGAGGAAGAAGTAGCTGTGGTAAACAGCGAGAAACACAATCTGTATGTATGAGTACGAGAGAGGGAAAAAAGTAATGAGGTAAGACAAGAGTATAGTGGAAGAAATCTCTATAAACACATATATGTATATACATATGCAAGTGGGAATGACAGAGGCGGCGAGAGAGACACAGCGAGAGGCGAGATGAGGGACGGGGGGGATGAAATTAAGGAGGAATGCAGATGAAAATACGACAGTGTGTAAGGGCGGTGTGTAAAGAGAAAGTGGAGGGGTAATTTGAGATGATGACAGCGTTTCCTTTCCTGACTCCGGTTCTGGCATTTCCATCCGCAGAGAGACCCACGGCTGTAACGTTACACTCGGCGGAGAGGCAGCTGCGTCGGTGGACGTATGGCTGTATATGGCGCGGCGTGGAAGAGAAACGGGAGGCCTTTTGGAGGGAGAAAGCGAGCGGTGGTGGAAAAAAAATATCTCCTGTATTGAGGGATAAAGGCCTGTGTGACTGATTGGAGAAGAGGGGAGGGAAAAATAAGTGGAATCAGCCCTCGGTGAAACATACACAAGCACACACACACACACAAATACATATATAAATACAGCGGCACCATCTTTGTGAAAGCAGGGGATAAACACAGGGTATTCCCTCATCGCTCCTGGCTCCCGTTTCTGTCGACGGAATGGAAACGGAGAGGAAGTCTAAAAAAAAAAAAAGTGCGAGGGGGAGAAAATTACAGCTCTCTCTGTCACTGTCTGCTTATGTCATGAAAAGCGGCCGACCACATAGCATTAGCCGAGATGGTTCAGCGCACTCAGACACTGAGACATGGCATTAGCAGCATGTGAAAGTTTTTTTTTTTTTTTTTGTACGGCTGCGTCACCGTGCAAAGAAAAGGAAAAGGAAAAAGGAAACAAACAAAGTTCTGGTTTTCACGAATTAAACCCATGCGAGCGTTGTCGGAAAGAGACTAAACCGGGTTGGGAGGGCGAGGGAAGGAGGGAGGGAAGACTTCCCGAAGACGACGGTGTGGTCTTCTTTGAGCGTCTTAGCCGCGCAGTCGCTCCCACCGCAGATCAAAGGCAGAGAAGTGGCTTGGCTCTCGGCGGCATTAAGTCACGTTAAGCCTAGACGGAGGCCATACACATGCTCCCACAAATAAAGCTGGCTGGGATTAGACTGACAATGGCCCACAGTGAGTCACAGGCTTTCCAACAAGGTCAGAGCGCAGTCACACAAGCGGGGAGAGGAAATAAAAAGATGTGCTCGAGAATGGGCAGAACCGCTTTAGGTGTGCTTGATTTAATTTACTGGCGAAAAGAGGGGAAAGCTGTGGTTTGTTTCACCGCTTCAGTCGGGCGGACATGTTTAACGCTCGGTGGTGGCGAAGGAGCGAGGCGGAGGTCACGGCGGTGGATGCGGCAGATCTGCGTTTAATTGATGACTTTAAGGATCTAACGCGGGGGGTTTATTGCGCGACCTCTGTGGAGCAACCGGTGGGTCATTTCACCAATCACTGATCTCAGTGAAGAAGTCGGTCAAAAATATCGCACTGCATACTTCGGTGAAAGGAGATGGTCACCTTGCAGATGCACTCCCTAGTAAAAGTGAGCATTTTGAATCCAGTGAAGACCCCACCACTCCTCTTACCATGAAAACTACTAAATGAATGATACTACTGAATGTTAAGACACTGCATATTGCATATTTACTGCTGTTGCTGAGGTTGAATTTTAAAAATGTTGCATTTCTTCTGGTGATTTGGCTCTGATGAACATCGTGGTTGAGTTCGTGCGGGCTAAGATAAGACAGTGTTCACTGAGTTCAGATTGGGGCATCAAAAGAGGCCTTCAGAAAGCAGACAGGTGAAATACACTTTTACAGGGTTACAGAGGCGAAAAGTAGGAGATGTAAAAAAAAGGTGTCCAACTGAGTTTAAGTTAACAACAACTCTTCACACACACACAGACACACACACAAAAGGTGCCTGTAGTGTCACCGAGCTGTCAGCCTCCGCGTTAGACACCCGAGCACGGCAACACATTTGGACTCGCCAACGCTACCTGTCAGCGTCAATATACGCCTCTTCACACACACACACACACACACACACAACGCATCGCAAACACAAAATAACGCGCACGCGGCAATGGCTTTAAATGTGGACATGATGAAAGGGCAAGGCACCGAGGACTCGAGGAAAGAAACGATGGAGCGAGAGTTTGGGAGGGAGGGTGGGTGGATGGATGGATGGATGGGGGGGGCAGCATGGGGAGATCAAAGGGGTATTTCAGAGTCAATCCCTTGTTGGACTGTTAGAGAGCTGGTGGCTGTCAGCAGGCATGAGAACAAACACCGACAAATGTGACGCAGGGACCGGTTTACACGCACACGCACACACACACACACACACACACACACACACACACACACACACACACGCGCGCTCCTGAGTGCATACACACAGGGAGGCAGATGCACAAAAGACTCATGATTATCACAGACGAGAGCACAAATATAAATGTAATCAACCCGTTTCTGCTAATTTTGCTTCACACATCTCTTGGAGCTCAAGTCCCAAATAGCAAATTTAGGGTGTCTGACAGTCTGACATACATTTTTAGCTTGGGTGGCCCTGGTGGGAATCACATCCCTCTCTGTGGCAGCATTTGCACCTTTTTTCTCCTGAATAATGAGTTTTTTTAAAAAGGGTCTGTACACATTGTTTTGTCATTAAGGCGCTGACAGATTCGTAGATTAATATTCAATTACATGTGTGACAAGGAACGGCAGCAGTACTCTGCTCGGCATGTGCAAAATTCATCTTTTTAAGTCAACACGAGGAAGAAGTCTTAACGCTCTTTCATTATTCAAGCGACCGGTGAGAACACCGGGATCCCTGAAACTTCAACGCGGAGGATGAATTGCAGGATAACAGAAAAACACATCCTTTCCTTGGCGTTCTCCTGAAGCGCCCGTACAAATAATCAATCCCGACATTCCCGACCTCTGTTATAGGAAAAACAGCCGTGGACTGAACCGAGCGGTCACCTGTTTTCAGTTCTACTTTGTTTGTGCTGAGGTTGTTTTTTTTTCTTCTTTCCCTTTTTCTTTTCCGGTCTTCCTTTTGGCAAAAACATCACCTATTGTTTTCGGCCTGATTGTCTGTCTCACACTTTCCATTCACATCTGCGCTCGATGGGTCTATTCGGCCGGGCGGGACGGGGTTGGGGGGGTGATTTCTATTCTCGTACTGTGCCAGTTTCGCACTGACTGGACAAATAAGTGATCGCCCGGGTCGTTTATCTTACATACTGGAATACTGCACACACAGGGAGGGGTTGGAGCGTGTGTGTGTGTGTGTGTGTGTGTGTGTGTGTGTGTGTGTGAACAGCTGAACTGAGCGAACCGTGGCATTTTTCTTCCGATGAATGACCTCCATGGGAAGCATGACTCTGCCTCTGCTTTGTTTCCAGAGGGAGGGAGAGAAATACAGTGCAGAGGGGGAGATAGAGGAGGAAGCAGGATGTGCCCTACCAGGATACAGACCACATGTCCCCCCCCACCGCGCCTCGCTGGCCACTTTTCCTCCAGAGGATTAGCTCGTGTGTGTGTGTGTGTGTGTGTGTGTGTGTGTGTGAAGAGGATGGCATTGGTTGACAGGTTACGAAGCAAAAAGCCCCCCCACCACCCTGCTTTGTGTGGCCGGTCGGTCTCCCTCACACAACACACACAAACACAACCTTTTGCAGGCCTTCTGAAGCCAACATACACACACACACACACACACAGAGGATTTTCTCAGTGTAAAGCAGAGATACACACTCCAGCACACACACGAGGCATCTGGCCTCACGCCGCTCGGGTCTGGGAGGAATAGCTTACAGCAGCGAGTCTCTGGTAAGATTAAAAGTGAAGTCTTCTCTGCAGCTGTCATGCTCAAAAACACGATCTCTAACTTCGCACACTAAAGTCAAAAGTGTCAAAAGCTAAAGAATGCATTTATCTGGCTGAGGACTCTCTGGTGTGTGCAGCGCAACGATGACGACACCGCCTCTAAATAACAACTCACCAATGTCAACTACTTACTCTGGATAAACTCCACCAGATTTACTCTCTTCTATTTCATGTGTGAAATTTTATTTACTCTACAGTAAAAAGCAGCATCCATCACATTTCTGCTCCCAGTCCCCTTCGCTGTTACACCTGAAAAACGATGATGCTCGCAAAGTGACTGAAATCTCAATTTACCGTTCGCTGCAGAGTAATCTACCGGCCTATCATGAGGGAACGAGGGAGGCGTTTACTTTCCTTATTTCAGAGCTACTTTCCGGTTTTTGTTGTGACGAGCCCGAGGCCAAAGAGGAAGCTGCTGGTTCGTTACGGGTCCCCGCAGGAGGACGCTTTCCTGTTTGTTTGGTCATGTAACTGGGCGGTTTATTAAATTACAATTACTGCGTGCAGATTGCATTTTCTTGATTTGGCTCATCCCAACTGAGAAACTGTGACACGCAAATCGTAGCTGTAGTCGCCGTTTGGCGCGTGTGAAGAAATTTCAGCTCAAATATTAAAAGCAGCACACAGCCGACCCCCCCTCCCCCGACTGCTGAGGTGACTCACAGGGGGAAGAGAAGAGGAATCAGAGGGGGGCCAAGTGAAACCTGTATTTACCCCCCTGACTCCCGTTAGCTCGAACAGCCCGAGGTCTGGTTATGCCAAATTACCAGGAATTGGACCGCTAACCGCGCTCTCTCTCCAATTATAACGCAGAACCTGGAAGCACGTCGTCCACGAAAAACAACACACATCTACCCCTGCAGGATTTCCTCGCTAATCAACGGCAAACTATGTGTGTCGACGAGCAGCGGGGCCTCGCAAGGCGCCGCAATCTTCCTAACTACCGATCATTACCACCTCACCTCTGTTTATTTTCGCATCTCTCTGTCTCTCTCTCTCTCTCACACTTTCTCTCGTCTCTCCTCCGGTAGAAAAGCTCGGAGGCTTCCCGTTTGATCTCCTCTCCAACCGTTAAGGAGGGCCGGCCTGCCGCTTGTAAGACGCCGGGAGATTTTGCGGAGGGCGCGGGCATCGGGGGAATATCCCGCGGCGGCGAGCAAGAGATCGAGTCCCGTGGCGTCAAAAATACGAGGAAGGGGACGAGGGTAGGGTGAATATCAGAGGAAGAGGGAAGAAGGAAAAAAAAGGATGGACGAAGGTGGTGTGTGACCAGGAGATTTAATAAAACAGGAAAAGGAGGTAAAAGCAAGGCAATAAATGGGGCGAGAATGGAAAGAAGGCGAGGTAGGAATGTAAGCGGTGTAAAGCGACACAAGGCCCAGAGGTGTATTTTAGCATCTTCCTCCCGTTACCCTCTTCTCCCCCTCGGCCCAACAAAACCCAAACGGTTTTCAGCGCGGCAGAAAAAGCAGCGGCGGATGCTCATCATTTGATTATCCCCAGAGATCCATTTCCCTCCATTCTCTGTTCTCTCGCTGCCAGGTACCTATGCATCCTGTTCTAGCCCTCCTCCGCCGCCACCTGCCTTCGCCGCCTCGTCCTCGCACCTCCTCCTCGCTGCCAGAGTCCCTAATGAGGCTCCGTGGGAATGCTCTCTGGCTCCCTCCCTGAAGATAGACCTGTTCGCTTTCTGTTGTTTCTGAGGAGCTGCTGGAACGGATTGTCTGCCACACGTACCATATGGCCCCGCCGCCCCGGCATTCATGTGACGAATACACACACATACACACACCGGTAAGCAAGCAAGCGAGTGTTCGTTCGTGCTCTTGCATTTTTGACGCATGTGTTCTTCAGGCTTGTATGCACACGTACACACATCGTTCATTTAGGAAGGATGAACATATGCGAGCGTGTGGTGATGTGAAACCGCACACACACACACTTAGAAGCATCATGTATACACACACTTAAATAAAGGTTAGTAGGATGGGCGATACGTCAGCCATCCACCATCCATTCTGTCACTATAACTTCCCTTGTTGATCCTTTGGTTCAATCCAAGTTACCTTCATCCTTTGCCATTTAAAAGATGTGGCAAAGTGAGAGCCATTTAAAAAGGGAAACATGACGTTTGCTTGATTTATTTAGCACATAAACACCCCGAACACATTTCCTGGGGCTGCGCTGGAGGTGTTTGTCACATTTGAGCGACGAGCGCTGCAGCTCCACTTCTGCCACCATTTCTGTTCGGGAGTTTTTCTTTAAGGTCAAAGGAAACACGCCAATGCTTTCAAGTCGCGGCGTCGTAGGCTGCTTTGAGTTATCGATACACGAGTTTGTGATCAAGCTCGTGTTTTATAACCACAAATATAGAGTCTGTATTTACTCAGCCTTTATACAGCATGCAACTTTTGGTTACTTCAAAGAAAAGCTGAGGAGAAAATAAAGAAGAATAACGACTTGTGGCGCCTCTAAAAATACGTTTATCATGATGAAAATTTGATCACTGGACACTTCCTGCAGTGCAGTAAGTTGCTAATGTGTCCCCTCTTGGTGGGAATTTGTGACTTTCTTATTTTGTGCCGCTGAAAATGTTGTCAGTGACGATCTTAGAGGGAACGGAGAAAACTGGAGAGTCCGAACTGGAAAAGGCAAACAAAACTAGCCGCTGCACGACAGGTGAGCGAGTATCATCACTCGGCAGTACGCCTTCAGAATCGGCATGTCTGCACTTCCTGGATCACATTTCGCATCCTGAACGACGCTCTCCGCCATCGCAGGCCCCCCTCGAGTTGTTTCAACGCTCTTCTCCTGCCCGAGCGTCGCAACCGCACAAATGAAAAGTTACAAACACGCGCGGGATCGCAGCAACAGACGGCCGGCAGCGTTTACAACCTAGATCCAAAATGTGAGTCGGCGCGGCCGAACTCGTAACGTAATCTGGCAGAGGACCGCACAGACGGAGCGCGGGATGACTCCGCTGCTGCTGGCGGCGAGCTTAATGAGGAAATATTGGCTCGGCTTGTTCCTGAATTGAATGGCAAAGATGTTTAGCCGCTCTCTCTCTCTCTCTCTCTCGCTCTCCAACAATACGCCGGTAATTGGATAATAAACTCTACCTTGATGGAGAGTCGAGAATATTGTGGGTGTCTTTTTTTTCTTTCTCTCTCTCTCTTTCAGCGTGCTAAAGGTCTGAGTCTGATGGGCTTAACGGGCGATTGTTGAGGATATCGAGTGCATCGTGATGGGTCAGATTCGTTCGCTCTCGCCTGCCCTTCTCTTGGCTCCTCTCACGTTCTCCCCGCCGCCCCTCTCCTCCTCCCTCCCTCCCTCCATTTGTCCATCCTCCGCTCTGTCTCCCTTCAGTCTTGCTTTCCTTTCTCCCTCCGTCTCTGAGTCATGCAGTTAGCAAGCAGACCGTTTTGTCCAGGTCTATTTCTGGATGGAAGAGAAAAATAAGATTAAAAACTGAGAAAGAGAGAGAGAGTGAGAAAGAGAGATATTTCCCCGCGGCTTAAGGATCTAGGAAACTTAAACCGTTTTATTCCAAAAAAAAAAAAGATGATACTCAGCAAAAAGGACAGACTGTCACCGAAGTGGTACAAACACGCAGAGCCTGCACAAGCACACCCGCCGACATTATAAAGAAGTAAAAAATAAAAACACACCATGACCATCGCTCATCTCCCACACTCGGCGTCAGGAAGCCACCGACTGCATTACAGCGAACCCACAGCCACTCGCAGTCGGATCAATAACTGAACCTGATAACCATTTAACAAATTGATTTTTGAAATGGAGCTTTAAATGGATAAAAAAAAAAAAAAAAAAAAAAGAGTCCGCAGACGCGGCGATAACACGTTTGAAAATGAAACCCCACGAGCTTTATCTCCACGTTTCATACTCTCGCTGCAATTTCGCCGAGCTCTTTTTGTAATCATTCTACTTTTTCCACCTCTCTCTTTCTCTCACTGCCTGTCTGATAATCCAAAACTTTCTTTTTTTTTTTTTGGCTACCCATCCAATTATTACCGGTTTGTGATGCATGAAGTTTCAAAGTTTCCCCACTTTTCCTCAGATGAAAACACGAGAAGACGCCGCTTGAAAAAGAGGAAACGCAGAGCTGTGTTCTTGCGTTTCGGCGACGTAATTTATTCCTTTCATCCGCGCCGATGGAAGCGCACCTGATTTTCATTTTTTCGGTGGCATTTAAAAAGTTTGCACGAAACTTGCGGCCAGTTTGATGGAAACTGTAAGTCATCAGAAGAGAGGAAAAAAAGGGTACAGAGAGAATGGCAGAACAAAATTTTGCCCATTTAGAAGAAGTTCATCGGTCAGATTTTGAAAACCACAAATCCTTCTAGCCCCTGAAACCCGCTCGAGGCGCCAAAAGCCCCCAGCAAGACTCATCATCTTGGCGGTAACATCGCAAAACCAGATGTGAGAAACTAGTTGCAGAGCTCACTTTCAGCATGAATCCAATTTTTCCCCCTCTTTGTTCTCGTTTCTTGTTTTTAACCTTGGAAACCCGACTCCGGCTGTCCTCTCTTTGAAAAATGTCATCTGCTTTGGACTTAACAGAGACGGTGGAACAAGAAAAGAGGAGTCATCATCCTCCCTCATGGATCATAACAAACACTCTCTATTCATCATTTCTCCCATTAGGTCACTCCCGACCGAGATATTCCAGTCTCTCTCTCTCTCTCTTTTTTCTTTCCTCTTTTTCACACAGTTTACAGGCCAACGAGATCCCCCTTCCTCTCTCGCCGAAGGGGTCAAGGTGAGTTCAGTCCACGCCTGGCCTCCTCATGTGTGATCCTATGGGGAGTAATCCCTCAGCGGACTGACACACACATGTCCACCAACGGATCCCTGCGTTCGCTTGAAACCGCTGAGGTGTGTCCGTGTGTGACTCATGATTTACGTGGAGACCTGAGGAGAAGGTGCGAAGGAGTGGGAAGAAAAAAAGGAGTTTTTTTCTTTTTTTTTTGCTAGACGAACGGCATTTTTCTACCGCTGCTGGGCGGCCGAGGCGAGTCCCCGCGGATCAGCCGAAAGCCCCAGAATGTGACTTCTCACACGACGGCCGGGCCGAGCTTTGAGCTTTGATCCCTGACTGAAGAGAAAGTCGGATTTTCCGGCACAGTGAGTGACGGGCCGGCTAAAACGGCTGGGACGGGGAAAAGCTGGGCGGTTACTAAGGCAAAAAGGGATTGTGTGTGTGAGCGGGAGGAGGAAGAAGAAGAAGAAGAACAAGGAGAGGAGTTTAAGGGGGGGTGATGGCACCACACATTCTCATTTCTCAACTCCTTTCTTTCACCCCTCCTCCTCTCACCCTAACTCATTTCTTTCTTGGCAACTGTCGGCTAAAAAGCTTTTCTCAATGAGAGACAGAGGGGATGCGAAGGGCTCAGGCTCGTCTGCGGTCTCTCTGGGGGCTTTTGCAGGAAGCACTGTACCAGAGACGGAAGGGAGATGGATTCCCGGACAAGCGGGGGGGAACAATGGTGGTGACATGGCATAACTAATCGATACGAGAAAGCTCTAACTTGGGGACGGGGTCTCTTGATGAGGCAGCGGCGCCCACCCCCGCCTCTCCAGGCCCGTTCCGCTCTCGGCCTCCGGTCCCGCCATCCTGCCATCCCTCCACACCCTTCATTTCCTCGCTCAGCGGACATCCTTTGAAATGCTAAACAATCGGACCAAAGTCCACACCTCGGCTTTCCCCTCGAGACACCAGGCTAATTATTTTTTTCTCTCCCTGGCACCGCTGGGTTCGCCCGGGCCGCTCGCTCTGGCCTTCCAGGAAGTCGGCGCTGATGGAGGGATAAGAGCCTGAAAACCAGCAGATTAGGGCCCATGGAAAAGAAAATGTGACTCTGTTGTCCGTCGTTATTAAAAGCAGGAGAATGGCAGCTTGGCATAACTAAAACATTTGCTTTCATTTACCGGGGGGGCTCATTTATCCTCGCCGCAGTGAGACGATGCAATTAATTTGCACATGAGACGATGCGGGATCTTGTGCCTGAAAGCAAAGTTTTCACTGACGAGTTTCTTTTTATTCTGCAGTATCAAACTACTGACTGTCCTGAGTCTGTCTGGTCAAACACGTTGTACCTTTTTGTGCACTTGTGCTAAAATATCGTGTGGATTTGTGCATTTTTATGTGTTGTTCCTTCGTGTTTCACCAAAAAACTACAATTACCAGCGACTTGAAAGCACATCTCAGCCAGCAGGAACAATCGAGATAGATTTAAAAATAAAATTTTCATTTGGGTTGTAATTTTGCAGTTGGGAACTATTTTCAGGTAGATTATTCTGTGAAACAGGTCTTGTTGATGTTTTCACGTTGCTTTTTGTCTACAAAGCTGCGGAGCTGTGCTTGTCCCACATTACCTCCTGGTGGGGGGATTCTCATCATCGAGCAATCTCCTCATTAGTTTGTGGCTTTGCCGTGAAATACTGAAAATCCACAACACCTGTCGTGTTTCCAAAGGGAATATCTATCCTCAAATATTTATGGCACACAGAAACTTTTCCAAGATCCAAGGAAACATTTTGGGAATGTCTGCATGAGACCTGAAGTATTTCTGCAGACAAATCAACAAATAAATAACAGACTAATAACTGGACAGCTGGTTTCCCAGCTGTTGAACTAATAAAGGACATCTGAATCTGAACTTTCCAGCAGTCCAGGAGCTTTCAAAGTCGAGCCTGTGAAGCTTTCAGCCTGTGTCAAACCTGCGCAGCGTTCATTTAGGCCGCAAACAAGCTCAGGTTGTCGTTACCACCACGAGGACCACAGATGGAAAAATGATGTTCAGCGTTACTGATATTAAGATAACAGCTATGTGCAGATGACTTCCTGACTAGTCTGAGAACAAATGAGATAAAGCGAAAGTGTGGGCGAGCGAGAGACAGCGAGCGAGATAAACAACACTGAAACTTAATGTTATTTGCTAATTGCCTCGATGCAGTTGCATAAAAGAATATATGGTAGCTTGGAGACTGGCGTCTTGTCTCTCTGGCATTTTCATTCTCTTTCCACCTCTGCACGTCTGCTTTTGCAACACTGATTCGATTAAGCAGCTTGTTGTCTCCTGAAATGAAGAAATAACTCGTCAGACCATGCTTTTTTTTTTTTTTAACAGTTTCTTGAGATGCACGTGCAGAAATGCTCTCAAGTTACAGAGACTATTTGGTCAAAAGAAGAGAAATGACTTCCCAGAGAGGCTAAACTTCCTCTTTGCAAATCCCCTTTTGAAATGTTAAAAGACAGAGAATACATTACATCCTGAGGGCACGTTGCATGGGTGACATTTAATGCAGACGATGCCGATGGGTTATGGTACCAACATCTGCAGCCAGCGGCGCTTGACCTTCGCCCTCGTGTTCCTCGTGGCCTCTGTGCACATTTGCGAGGCCGCAACGCTGCTCTACATTGCCTCACAGCGCAGCTCATACATCATCCTTTACATCCACAGTGCTCTTTTGAGAAATCCTTAATTAATATGGGCAGGGCAGAGGTGTCTGGCTCAAGTGTAAAAAAAATAAATAAATAAAAAAAAAAAACACACACACACAGAGCAGAGACTGAAAATATGAGGTTAAATGAGGTCTTGGCGAAGTGGAGGTTAGCGCTGACCACACTGGCTGAAACAGCTGTTTCCCTGTGCTATGTTGTGGTTTTAAACAAACACTGTCACACACGTGTACGTATACATACACATTTATACATACACATACACATAGAGCCTCCCTGTGTCTGTGTTTTGCTCAGAAGCAGACCGAGCCCCTGTGGTCTGGTAAGGTTCAGTAACACACGTGCTCTCTGTTTACGTTGTGCTCACAGGCCTCCTGCGGTCCGGCCTGACACAATCTGCCGCCCCAACACACCACTCTGTCTTTTCTCTCCCCTCACCCTCCCAAAAAAACACTCCTTTAAATCTCTCCTCATTTTCTCTGAACTTCAGCATATCGATTCCACTCAAAAACGATGTGTGTGCATGTGTGTTTGGGTCGCAGGCGCGGAGGTAGCCGTGCCTTTGGGTACGGGAGTGAAGTCTCTCTCGCCTCAATTTATTCCCCTTTCTCGCCTCAACTCACTTTCCCACCCTGTTAATCTCTCCTTTCAACAATCTCTCTCTCTCTCTCTCTCTCTCTCTCTCTCTCTCTCTCTCTCTGCCTCCAAACTCTCTGTCTGGTGCGTCTCATTTTGCGGCCTATTGTTGGAAGCCAGCAAGTTAACGGGGGAGCCGGCCGGCCTGAAAACACAAGCGGGGGTCAGCGTGGTCGCAGCCGAGCGTGACGGATACAATAACCCCTGCGGCGGAAGCACCCATGTGCTAAATTACTGCCACAAATGTTCCTCCATCAGGCCGCGGCAGGACCATCAGAGCCGCTCAGCTATCTCGCCGGCCCCTGACGCACTTTCCTTTTTCCGTTACATAATTGCGCGCTGACCAAGTGCGTCCAACAAGTCAAGCTCCACTTAAAGGTGGGATGAGGTTGATAGGAGGAGGAGGACGGGGTACACTCCAAAGAAAAACAGGTGTGTTTTTCAGACTGCTTGCAACAACGGTGCTGCAAGTAAGAGCCAGAATGAAAGTCTTTCCTTGCAAGATATGTTTTCTAAAACTACTTCCCATCGCTAAATTTACTTTATAAATTGAATTAGTATAAAAGTATAAAAGAAGCACTGAAGGGAAGTGTGTTGCATATATTTGGTCGCAAACTAAGCACATTAATACTCTCTGTAAAACTTTAAACAAGCTAAAAAGTTTAAAACCAAAAAAATCCTTAGCCTAAATTTATACAAAGTTTGATACAGTTTATCTGTGACAGGGGTCTTGTTTATTGCTCTTGTTTATTTTCTTGCACAGGACTTTGCGTGAGAACGTCCTATCAACAGTAATTAGTTTCTTTGGAAGAAAAGTGCATCGTTGGCCTCCCTCTTTCCTCCCTCTTCCCTCCCTCCCTCTGTTGTCATTCTGTGATTTTAAACTCGTTCACCTTCCTGCCAGCAGCCACAACACCTATTGTTTGTCAGGAGACCGGCCACTTCACACCTCCCATTCACATCTCTGCAAAACCCATCCATTCAACCGCATGCAGGAGCTTGAGCCACACCCATATCTTTTTGGCTGGAAAAGACAAACGGCTGCCAGCGTCGCATTTCTGCCGGATGTCTCGCAGAAATTCAGAGCGATCTGGGTTTTCCTGAGGCCAGACCTTCCATCTTTAGACAAGGAAATTTGCAGCAAGGCTCGAAGAAACAACTGTACCGTCTTTAAATTTCACAGTTTTACTGGATGTGATGGGAAAATGACTTAATGTATTTACAGCATCAAGGGGCATTTATAGCCGCCAAGCAGAGGCTGGAATAAACGGCGCCTCCGCTAACATCAGAAGAAATGATTACCTACGTATGAAATACGACTTATTAAGCTTTGGGGAAAACACATAGTGGCGCCGCATCACACACACCAAAAAGCGCATATCTAATGAGCGTGCGAACGTTTAAACAGTCGTCAGGTACGTAAGCCCGACGACGAGACGAGATGTGTCAGGATGTGTCTGATTCAGCACAGCGGGTGACTGATTGATCTATAACGAGGCGCGTTTGTTTCAAAGCAATTAATCAGAGCAGTGTGTCGCAGAAAAAAAGAGAAACCTGAGTGAGTTTTTCAAGTCGGCAGTGCGTTCACCGCCTCCGACTCTGCCGCTGCTCGTGAATGGGATAAATTAGTCAGGAGCTTAATTGACGTTTATGAAGATGGTGACAAATTAAAAATATATTATGGTGGGTTTTTAACTTCTTCAGCGTGGGCCTTTAAATGCATCACTGAAGACCTTTCCGTCACATCAGACAGGCCGCTAAATGATATTGATCTGATATCGACACCCCAAAAGATATTCGGCGTGAAATAACATAAGAAAGTAGGAAAGCAGAAACCGGAGCGATAGTCAATTACTCTTGTTTAACCGAAGTAATTTTCTGTCCATCGACCAAACAGCGAATCAGTTGATGGCTTCAGCTCTGCGGAGGGGAAGTGTATCGATTTTCATGCGTTGATAACTTTGTTGGAAAACAAAGTCTCTGCCTTACCGACACAGTAAGATGAGCGGCATTAACGCAGGACATCGCCCTCCGATGCTCTTAGTGACCACCGACACGTGCACTTATTCATATTGATTCATAAATGGCCACCATGCCTTCAACTGGCTATTAACTGACCCATTAACGTAATGTATGTCTTGTTTGCAGTGAGGGGGAGGCGACATGATTTGATCTCTACTCTAAAAAAAGGAAATAAAAGAGGGTTTTGTCGAAGTCCTGCATATCATTTGTAGTAGCAAATAAGATCACGAATTACCGTGGTGTAATGAGGAAAAATGTCACCATGGAAAAAAAAATGCATCGTGGGTGGCTTCACCAGAAAACGCGGCGTCCGGCTGCGTTTTTGCACAACGGGGCCGGCTTATTCATCTGCGGCACAGATTTCCAGTCGCTCTCTCTCTCTCTCCTGTGTTTGTTTTGTGTGAATGCACATGTGCATCCAACCGTGGCGGCCAAGGCGCTGATAAGGAGCGACAGCCTGACACATACGGCCCTGATGAGGTTACGTCGGGTAATGTTATCTGACAATCATTAACTAGACAGCGCAGGTCTGATCTGAAGAGGCGCACTCGCAAAACTTGAGGTCAAATGGAGGGAGCAAAAAGCAAAACTTAATAAAATGATGCCTTTTTTTTTGGTGGTTCCAGAATATAAAAATCACAACCTGGCAACACAGAGTACTTACACACACCTGAGTTTTTTTCTTCAATGTAATGTCAATTTCACAATACTTTTTCAAAACTTTGTGTCTGAAATCTTGTCAGTATTCACTTTCAGGACATCTGAGATTGTGCATCTAGCTAACAAAACAACACCCACGTGAGAAAAACTGCCAAATTTAGCTTGAGCAAGTCACACACGAAATGCTGACTCTCGGGAAGGAAGCTATCAAATGAGAGCACTTAAAGCCATCGTAATACGAGGAAATTAGAGGCGCGCGTGGCCTAGCCAACGTCTAAAGAAAAATCCATCCGAAAGTGCAGCGTATGAAATATGCATGGCAATGAAAGTAATGCAGCAGAGTCTGGAGTGCTCCTCAAGTTAACACCGTGTGAAGTGATCAAGTGTGTAATGCCCACCGCCGAAGACGAAGGATGATGTGGACAGCTTTGAAGTGATTAGCGGATAACAGGACTAGCGGACGCTAATCTCGCCTTTGCACTCTGATTAGCCCGGAAAGTGAAGCAATCTCTAACCGGTGCTCCATGACCCCCCTAATGGTAGGACTCATAGGGATTTTATTAAAAATGGATGTTTTATATATATATATAAGTTGACGGTGGAGGATGGGTGGGGGCAATATTATCTCTAATGATTAATCATATTTTATTAGCTAATTTTCTGCTATATATTTACTCGCTAAGAGAAGTTAGCCACACTTTTTGGTCACTTTTTTCCCCTGGTCCTTGTTTTTAATCAGTTTAGTTGAAATCTTATTGTAAAGTTACATGCTAAACAATTTCTTTATGTTCATCCGCGAAAAAATATTTTACTCTTTAGACACCTCCGTGAGCATCGGCAATGTTAAAAAGAGATTGGCTAATGCGATGTTAGCTAACATGGCGCAGCTAATGTGATGTTTATTTGTTTCCTTAAATCTCAAAAATATTTGAACAGTGCAGTACAATATAAAACTGAATTAGATCATCCTTTTAGAAAGCATGACTAAGGAGAGAAGATGATAAAAATACAAGGACAGGCTTTACATCTTTGGAAGAAAATAACATTTAGAAGAAGTAGAAACATAAATTTTAGCCTGTGAGTCAACAGAGGCAAAAAAAAAAAAAGATGGAGTCACACGCTGGTGAAGCTCTTAAATGAAAAGGTGCAGAGGCTTTTTACTGCGTGGGCGAGCCTCGAGCTTCCAACGTGTAATGAAGATGATTGCGGCCTTTTCTCCTCTGCAGCCGTCCTGTGGACTTTCCGAGGGCGTCGTGCCCAGAGCGTGGACTCTGATCGCAGCAGCTCGCAGCCAAATGCGAGGTATCTGCTGGCAACACCTGTAATCCTGCACGCTCACACCAGCCACGCACGTATACGCGAAATTAGACGAGTCAGATGTGACGAAGCGTCCGCCCTCAGGCCTGACATGGTGAAAACCTACGTGGCACTGAAGTGAACGCCTTTACAGAGCCTCTGTTTATACTCAGCAACTTAGTCTTTCTTTCTAATCAGCCGTGCACTGCAGAGGCAGCGTCTGCTCCACAGCGATGGTTAAACGAGTTAGTTAGAAACACTGCGACACAAGAAGGGGACGTCTTTATCGTTACCATCAACGACGGAAGTGCGACTGATCAAACAACAGAGAAAACTGAGATACGCGACGGTCACAGATCAAGTTCATACAATAGATATAATGAGAAGAAGAGATGCTGAGGATTTTTCTGTGTGCTGGAGATTTCCTGATTTATTTAGGGAGATTTAAAATGGAAAACGCGCAGCAGATCTGGCAGCGATGATGAAGCTCCAGCAAACTTAGTAATGACAGAGCTCTTAGATCTGCTCGCCTCAGCCGTCCCAGTAGATACGGCAGCTGGGAAGTGCAAAGCAACGCATCTATTTTTTGGAGATGTAGTCCGTCTGTTCCCGTTCCCAAAAAAAAAAACAAAAAAACCTCCCCTGTGCCATCCTCTAAAAAGCTTATCAGCATCCAGAGATGCCGCCGGCTTTGAGGCTCATTTGGTCTCGCTTCATACTTCACATTAAATGCAATTTATTGAATAATGAATCTCCTCTGCTCCTCAGACCATGTGAACTCAGTAAATTCACTTAGCACTCTACCAAAAAAAAAAAAAAAACAGGCCTTTAAGGTCATCTCTCTGATCCTGGATGAAATTCAAATGAAATCTCCTCCACGTCAAAAGAGAGAGTACAGGAAGTGGTGAAAATATTGGTGAAATCCAGCTACCCTCACGCGAGGAATGAGGCTGTAAGTCTGCATGGGTATGTGTGGACATGCCGCTTAATATGAAGAGCAAAAGCAAAAAAAAAAATTGAATAAAAACTCCTCTTGCCGATACATTATTCATGTTTTGTAGCTTCTGGGGGTTCCACATGAGTGGCCACAGTTAGAGTTAGCACCGGGTTTTGGCCAAACAAGATGCTGCTGAGTATGCGGGCGGCAAGGGGTGTGCGTATGTGCGTATGTGCGTATGTGTGTGTGTTTTAACAGGGGAGGAAGAGGCTGAGCTGCCTGAAGGCTTAAAAAGAAGAACTGAGCAAAGCAGGAAAAAAAAGTGGGAATGGAAAGGACACACTACTGAATCAGCACTAGTTTGCTAAAGGGGAGCGCGCGGAGGCCCTGGCAGCGTGCACGGACGCGCACAAATGCGTATGCAGATGCACAATTTAACACACACACACACACACACACACACACACACACACACACACACAGCTCAGACTGCAGTGTAAACGCAACACATACTTGTCTGGATTTCTGTCTGTCCCCTCGTCGGCTACAGAGCAAACACTTTGCGGACACAGAAAGGCAATCCTCCACCACCCATCCAGGCCAAAGACAAAATACATACATACCGTCCAGCGACTAAAAGAGAAAGGTGAAGACTGCCAAACGCACAATAAATAGCAGGCAGATTCAGACATTATTAACTCACGCGCTCCTTAAGCTCCTGAAAATCCTGGTAGAATATAAGTGTCTGTTTATAGATGGTAAGCTATGAAGCTGGGAGAAAATACTCTCCGGTCACCAGATACCCCAACAAACTCCAGACAGGACCCACGAGCAAATAGAAGCGCTTCCTTTCACACACACACACACACACACACACACACACACACACACACACACACAGACAGATACACACAGGCACATATACACACACATCTGTGTCTGGGGAACCTAAGGAGAATTTGACCTATCACCTCAATATAGAAGCAATGATAGTGAAAACACTTTGAGAGTGAAAGAGGGGCAAGTAACAGACACATGATGAGGAAAACAAGCCTTTTTGGACTTTAAAGATTTCATTAATTGGACCAATCTTGGCAAAATTAGCATTTTAAAAGGGCTGCGATGAAAGACGAGTCCACGCTGAGGGTTCATCCTGAGCGCCGGAAGCTCTCTGAACAAGTTTCTCTTTTGAACTCGAAAGGCTGGTTGCAAATATTTCACGATGCTCTCGGACTCTTGTGCTGAGATATGAAATCTTGGACGTCCACGTGTTGCGGAGGCAGACTTCCAGGTTCGAATCCAAACAGCGAAAGCTCCAACAAACACAAATAACAGTGATTTTTTTGTAACTGAGAGCAGTGAAAGATTATGTCTCGGTGGCGTCGTCATTATATTGAAGCTGACAAATCTGGCTAAAGCTCAGTAACATTCATGTGTCTGCTTGGGTCTTGACATTCGTTCATTTGCGGTTTTGTACCGCGGGAGCTGCTTAGGATCGAAAGACCGCCACTCATCACCTCTTGCAGATCAGTGGGGATGTAAATCAAGTGCATCTCAGCCGCGGCCGATAATGAATCACTTCGTCAATCAAGCCAGCCTTTCCCGATTTTTCCACTCCACAAATCCAGATTTGACTTCTCTTTGCAGATGCTTGACATTTCTGCGATCAATGGGCGTTTATAGTGCGGAGACGTGACAACGCTCATCCTCACATAGGTATCTGATGCCTCTCACTATAGGCGCTGCGTGTTGCATAAACCTGAGCGTCTGAAAATCCTCTCCTCCGCTCGGCTCACCTGTCTGACTTCAGACAGCCGGAGAACGTCGCGTCTCGCGAGCGAGCTGCAAAAGGCAAACACGATGCAGACGCTTTGAAAACAAAGTACTGTCGTGTCGCAACTTTCTGGGGAAATAAACACTTCAATTCACCCCCACAAAGAGAATACACCCCATCGAGCTGCTAAACAAACCGGGATGCTCTCCGACGCTCTCTCTGCTACACGCCTCCCTTTCCCTTGTCTGTCTGCTCTCCTCTTTACCACCTCAGATTCTCAAAGGGATCACTGGCTTTTCCCACCCAAGTTTTTTTTTTTTTGTGGTTTGCTTTGATGGCAGGGACGCGGTTGGATAGGCACCACCAGCGGAGATGGAGCAGGACAAAAATTAAGCCAGCGAAACAGGAAAAGCATCCTACGGCTCGGCGACAGAAAGAAACAAGTGGGGAAGGGAGGAGGAGGACGAGGGGGAGGTGGCACATTAACAGCTTTCAAGAATACAGATCTGACACTAGCTGGATCCAGAACCCGTGGAAAACTGCCATCGAGCTACCGAATCTCTGCGGAGATGACTCATGCAATGAGAAATGTCCTTATTCCTCAAAATGCTTCCATCTGTGACGTAATGAGATCGTACAGAAGGACGGGGTCATGAGAACGAAGGCCGGCGAGCTTTTTCAGGACGCTTTGTCACATGCATGCTCAGTTGAACGGTTGTGTACGTGTTTTTTTTTTTTTTCCAAAAGAGTGCGAGATGAAGGAAGTGACTCCGAGAGAGAGAGAGAGTGAGCAATAAGAAGCAAAGGCAAGAGTGGGCGTTCATTTAAAATATCCAGCATTTACCACCAGCAGCTGCACTTTGTCCTATATCGCCTCCCTTACAAAAAAAAAAAAAAAAAACAAGCATGCACTCCTTCTTGTACTTTATCTGAAAAGGAGGCCCCATCGAGCTCATGAATAAACACCACGCAACGGCGCTGCCAAACAAACTGCCAAGGAAACTGGGAAAAACAGCGAAATACCAAAATGATTCTCTCCTTCCTCTCGCTGGTCAATCACACACCCACACTCTGGGCATACTGAGACTCTCCTTGGTGAGACCAGATGCCTTCTTCCCTTGTAACAGTCTCCCTCGCCTCCTCCTCCTCCTCCTCCTCTTCCTCCCCAGTTAGTCTTGGCTTCGCCGCTGATCCGTGAAGTGTCGCGGAATCTGCCAAACCAGGCCACGGTTGTCGGTGGCTGGAGCTGTGAGTGCGGCCATTGTTGCCAGTCGTCGCCCCGGCATCAAAAGTGTATAAAAAAATGGTAGGGGTTCGGAGGAAAAAGAGAAATACCCGAGGAAGAGAGGCCGGGAGAGCTGTCTGGGCCGACGGAGAGGCGTGAGACACGAGGGAGTCGAGAGGGGACCATATGGGGAGGCTGAGATGTCAACAAGGCACAAGCGTCCCCTCTGGAAGGAGAGCAAACTTTAGCACAATAGGACCCCTTTGGAGCGCCTGGGGGCAGCCCCAATTTTTACACCCCAAGAGTGGAAGTCAAACCGAGCCATAAAGCATGATGAACCAGACGGGGGGGAAAAGGGCCCTTCCATCAGCCTGCCAGGCAGCCCGATCTGCTCCAACAAAACCCTCTTTCTCTCCCCGAAGCCGCGGCCCCTTAAACATCGAGCCGTGCACACATTCTTCAGTGACATAATGCTTTTTTAAGCTATTGCCCTCTTCAGCTGCCCCCTCCTCCCACCCCCACCACCCTTACTCACATTTCCCCCTTTAGCCAATTACTATTTGAATATGAATACCAGCAGAGAGGGTGAGTGTTTGTTTTCACTCCTGCGGAGTCGAGAAGCGAAGGAGGGAGGTCAGCGCAGCGAGCTGACGTCAACGATCCGCCGGCCTCATTGATGTGCCGCCCGGTAGGTGTTTGCCGAACGGCCTCTCGGAGCCATAAAAGCCGCCATAAAAAAAAAAACAAAAAAAACTTTGCCCCACCTTTTTTTTTTTGAAGAGCTGCTGCAGGGCCCTGAGGGGAGCTCAGGGGAGGCCCGCAACAGCCGCCAACATTGCTGGTGCTCTAAGTTTCTTATTTCTTATTCTTGACTACGAGCTGTGTGCGTAGATGTAGGCCAGGGTTTCTGCCCACTGCCCCTCACTGATGAGATGACTCTGGTCAGGTGCTCCACAGCCCGGGGACCAGCAGAGTCATTCAGGAAAAGGGACAAATCCCTGGGAGCTGAGGGACCAGCAGCAACCCCCCCGACATAAACACACACACACATCCTGACCTCTCACGCACTAACACACCCTTTGCTCTGCAGTTTAACAGCGAAAAGATAACAGGCATATAACTCCAGCTTAACACACTCACAGCGAAACCGAAGGTCGACTCGAGTTGTCACACGAGCAAACAGGAGGAGTCGCAAATGTGTTTAATCAGAAATCGGAGCCTCACATAGAGCTGAATGATTGAGTCATTTCATTCATGCCGGTATTTTTAGTTTAGTTCACGCAGAGTGTCATTTCTCTTCTGATCTGACAAGACTTTATCAACAAGCAAATGCAGACTTTATCAAATTTAGTCTTGTCTGATACTGTGTAGATCGTTAACAGTTTGCAGTGTTTTAATTCTGCAGCAACTCATTTCTTTAATCAACTAAAACAACATTTTAACAACTTATAAAACTGATGCATGTCAAGAAAAAGCAGCTTATTTACAGTTTCAGTGGATAAGCAGAACATTTGAATAAACTTGGGAGTTGTGTTTTTGTGAATGTTGTCCAGTAGTTACTCTTTTTTTTTTTTTGCTCCATTTTAGTCTCCAGAGGGAAACATCCTGCTCTTTAGCTGCTAAACTGTGCTCACTGGGTAGTTTCTAACTTTGTGTGTTTGATGTTTGGTGCTGGTCAGATAGCGTGCCGCGAGAGTGTCTGAGCTTTTTCGCTGGAAACAGCCGAGATACTAGCTAAACGGTTAAAGTTGCAGACAGTAGCATCAAAATATTCATTTAAAAAAGCCTCCAAAAAAGCTGTGGGTAAAAAAGTTTATCACTATAAGAAGATTCACACTGAAGAGAAGAAAAAAAAAAATCACAGCATTGTGCATAAAACTCACAATGACTTCTCAGACTGACTCATTTCATGTTGGATTCTCAAACCAGGGGGCTGATGGCAAAACGCTGCAGCAGCCGAACGTGGGAATGTTGGAATGACGGGAGTTCGGGAATGTGCGCTCAGAGCATCGTGCCCTCTGTCTCAGCATGCCTCGTGCCACGCAGAGAAAGCCGAGATGTGAATTTTTTTAAAATACTTTGTCTCTCTGCCAAAAGAGGAAACTCATTGCGCTCCCCAAACCTGCAGACAGCAGCCATATCTTCCTTTCACCCCCCCCCCCAGCAGAGAATTTAATGAGAAGCCAATCACGCGTCTGTCCTGATCATCACTTTCCACCTCAGCCACTCACATAGCTGTCGAGTTTAATTGAGTTCACGAGGGCCCAATCGGCTCCGTTCCCTCTCTGTTCTGCGCTGTCAGAGCCTTTTCAAAAACCTGCGCAGCAACTCGCTCACCTGTCTGCCTGCAAACTTTTTTTTTTTTTTTTTACACCACCGCATCAGCACCAGTTAAGGATGAGAGGGCTTCAAGAGTGGCAGAAAGACAGAGAGAGAGGAAGAGAGAAGGAGGTTTACAACTTTTACTAGTGTGACCGTGCCTCTTATTAATTCATTCCTCTTAAACATTTCCTGACAGTCCCGGGAAGGGAAGGGAAGAGATTTTGATGCCTTGTTATTCCTCACTCTTTCAATTACCGTCACCACAAGCACAACAAGCCTTCAGACCAGGTTTTTTTTTTTGCCTCCCCTCCGGTGTGGAAGTGAGCAGCTTTTAATAGAGGAAATGATTCCAGAGGCCGGCCCACTGCTGTGCTAATACCCTCATCGATTTTCATTTTGGGGGAACCCTCCCAGCTGATCAATCTCTCTCCACCAACTAGCCGGCAGCCGGCCTGGGAGGGGGTGCGGGACGGTTTGCTCGGGGCTTCACTGTCTGAGCTGATGTGTGTGTGTGTGTGTGTGACAGAGAGAGAGAGGAGTTCATGTTCACTCTTTTCTTGCCCTCCCCCTCCTCCACCGCCGCCTCCACCACCTCAGAGGCCAGGGGCAGCTTGGCTGTGCTCGTAATCCCTCAATGAATGTGGGTCAGCGAGCGGGGCTTTGCCTTCGTCACTCGGCGAGGGCACAGACAGCGGGGTCGTGACCCCAGTCGTCCTGCGCGCACCCGCAAACGCTTGCGTTCGCACACCCACGTACGAAGACAAAGGCCCAAACACTGATGTGCGCACACACAGACATAAGCACACACAAAAAAAGACATGAATGAATGGATGAGCAGCCACACACAACCCAAACTCACACAGATGAAAAGAAACAAAAACTTGGGCAGATTTGAGCAGACGCGGGATCAGTGGAGCCAAAGTGAGAAGAAGTTGTTGACTGACAACTGATTAAGTTTAACTGTTTTGATAAGTAATTAAACACTTATCAAAACAGTTAAACAGTTAAGCATGAGTCTGTTTTTTAACCCAAAAGTGTCAAAGATTCTCTGGAGAAAATCTTCTGGTTTTGTCTTCTATGACAGTAATCTGAACACTTTGAGCTTTTGGAAAGTTGTTGAGAGCGAGACATTTGCTCTGTGAACTGAGTGGCATCGCTCAGTCTTTACAAACGCTGCATGGACGACCATGTGGATGCGATTAGCCAAGAAAATAATCACTATATAATGATGAAAACGCTGAGAAAACTGACAAGCCTGAGATACAGGAAGTGCCACCAAATTACTGACAGTTTCTTGGAATAATTGAAATTCTAAACGCCTTTTTACAACATAATACAGAAAACAATGGTGTGATACGATCAATGAATCACAGAGAGTGAGATAATTATTCAAAACCATTGATCTACAAAGGCAAAATTGACAACTATTTTTATCATCAGTCATTTAACAAGCAACAACACCGAACATTTTCTGCTTCTCGCTTCTCAAACTTGAGCATTTGCTGTTTTTACGTCATTGGACACTGAATATAAATGGAATTGAACTGCTATTAAAAGACATGCCCTTCATCTGTAGGAATTTGTGACAGCCATTTTCACTATTTACTGAGATACATCCAAGCTAAAAAAAAATCCTATTTAAATAATAATTTTAAAAAACTGCAGTTGTTGTTGTTAGATGCAGCCTAAAAATGATTTCCAATAACGTTGCCAAGTTCGGCTCCTGTAGCTCAAGTTTATCACCAGAAGCTATGACTGCCGCAGATATGCCAGTTATGAAAGAAGCTGCCAGACGGGAGCCACGACAGAAATACCCTGATGAAGCCGTGTTGCCTTCTCTCATGTAACGGTGACACAGTGACTTGTCCCAGATAACACCAAATGAGGCTGAAAACCTCACAACGAGGCGGCTGGAACGAGCAGAGAGAAAGAAAGACGGAGAAAGTCAAAAAGGGGAGGGGTGGGGGCGAGATGGATAGGCAGCCTGATAAGATAAAATAACAAACAGAGGTTTTATCTAGTTACAGGCTTAAATCTGTCTCTTACACACGCGCGCACGCCAAAATATCAAAGACTCCTAATTAAGCTGCGCCGCATTCAAACTTATTATCCTCGCAGCATCATTAACATTCCCCATCACGAGCTCGGTACTTTATCTAAGAGAGAGCAGGCGATCATGAAATATTCATGATTTATTAATCTGACTACAGAAAAACAAACAATGGCAACCCAGGGAGCGTGACACCCTCTCCTGCCAAACAGCGAGGCAACT
The DNA here is from genome assembly GCA_036025355.1 of Leiopotherapon unicolor. Taxonomy (NCBI): domain Eukaryota; kingdom Metazoa; phylum Chordata; class Actinopteri; order Centrarchiformes; family Terapontidae; genus Leiopotherapon; species Leiopotherapon unicolor. The sequence goes on along the minus strand of JAVQJZ010038463.1, from coordinate 2,860 downwards.
GTTTGCTCCGCGCTCGACACTCCAAAATCTCCAACTATCGGGAGGCGCCGCACTCAGGTGACCGCCGGGTTATTCCCGCTCATAATAGTGTTTTCCTGAGATAAGGTGGAGAGGGAGCGTTGCTGGTTTTCTTCGCTTTGGTTGGCCCAGATCAGCTACCGCCTCTCATTCAGTGGCGTCGAGTCAACAAAATGTCAACCGCCGCGTCGTCATTAAAGGAAAAAAAGGGAATGGAAATGGAAATGTGGCAGGGAGCCATCTCCAGCCAAATCACATCAGCGTGTCCACGTTCTGATAGAGAGGGGGAAGGAAGGAGGGAGAGGAAAGTAAAAACGAACCAAAGCTAAAAGAGAAGGAGAGGAGAGGCCGGCCTACTCCTCCCTCCCTTTCTTTTTTTTTTTCTCTCGCTCTCAGCTTTTAAGAGAATTTTCTCAAGTGGGAAAATTTCTGCTGATGACACAGTTGTGAGAATGGAAATGCGGCAGCGCTCAGTTGATGTTACTGTCGTTGACTCCTAATGGGAAAAAATCCCACTACACGCGCAATTTTCTGGACTCTCCATTTCTTTCATCCCCACTCACGCAGCACACTATTATCACTCAATCTCACACCCACTTGCTCTTCTTCTTCTTCTCCTCCATTCCACACATTTCCTGTATCTCCCCTTGACTTTCTCAGTCTCTTTCTCTTTCTCTCCTCACCACCCTTCCTCTCTCTTTCAGTTTTCAAGTCCCGCGGGTGACCTTGAGCGGCAGCTGCCAGTGAAGTAGCTAAAGTACAAAGTCAATAAGAGCCAACAAAGCTGGTTATGTATTAAATGGGGGATGATGACGCTGCCGGTAGCCAGAGAAAGGCTTAACAAAGAGAAAATAAGAGGACTGTGTGCAGACGGACTATAATGGAACACTCAGTCGTAATAATGGCGTACTTCAGGCAACTGACAAGATTGTACTTTTGATTTCAGCAGGATAATCGGCTTGGTTGTGGAAAGGGAAGCGCTTACACTACTTAAACACTGACTTTAAAACCGGACAACCTATATGTAGGATTGCCGCTGCATGGGGATGCAATTTATATAAGAGCAGGGCAGACCAGAACAGCTGTTTTGTCATAACAGACAAAAATCAACCATGCCTGAAGTGATTCATATCTGAAAGAGGAAGCGAGACGCCACAAAATTTGACTTCCTATTCAAAAGAAATGACGCGTTTATTTCCAGCAGCTTACATAAGAGAGGTGGGAAAAGAAAATAACATGTAGAAATTCCTGTGAAGGAGGTTTGGTCACCACAAAGCACGGCATCACAGGAAAATCCCACATGACATGAAATTTCTCAATTGTGGAGCCTGTAATAGCCTTTCACTGTCCTCTCGCAGGATCATTGTCAGGAAGCCCTGAAAATTCAGTGGATAATGTAGCAGTGAATGGGCCCTTTCATCAGCGCCCGGCCATGGAAGTGGACCAGAGTGACTCCAATTGAAAAGCTATTGCAGCTAAGAAAATCAATTGAATAAATGTGCAGAGCGTGGGGCTCTCGTGTGTGTGTGTGTGTGTGTGTGTGTGTGTGTGTGTGTGTGGGGGAGCCGGTTCAGGTATCTGTACGCCGGCCTTCGGTCTGACCACCTGCTACCGCATTCCTTTGCAGAGGCATTCCTCTGTAAGGTAACGGGGTCAAAGGTCAGGAGGTAAAGCTGACCCTGGATGTGCCGTAGTTCTGCAGCACGAGCTCATGTATGTATCTGTGTGTGGGCGCGTGTTTGCAGTCAGCGGGTGGATGTATATTGATCGCAAACAACTGCGTGGAGAAGGCCGACGTTTAGCACGGCGCTTCTTTTTTAGTTCAAAGCTCAAAGCGTCAGGCTACATTCAAGGAGCATCCAGGTATGTACACATACTGTACAGCCGGACGGCCTGCCTTGGCAGCGCTCCCTCCTCAGCCGCTAACAGCTGCTCCGACACGTGTGTGCATTCCTGAGTCTGCACCGCAGCGTCCCCGCAAGGCATCGCCTGTTCGCCCTCAGCCTCACACACAGGGATGTCGGCCAGCCGGCCGGCCGCATGTGGATCGGTTTACCTGAGAGAGCTACGTCAAGGTGTTTTTGAAAATTAGAATTAGATTAAAATGAAAGGCATCATTTTGATTCAATTCAAAACAGACTGCTAAATCATGACAGGGGAAAGAAATGCTGTAAATTTATCAGTTTCACTGTGTTGCCAAGTACCAAAGTAGGCCAGCGTTCTAAAAACAGGTTATAACCAGTGAAATCTGCTCAGAAACTCAAAAAAAGTCAACTAACAAACAGTTCAGTGAGAGGTTTGAAAACCACTGAGGAGCACAGAATACGAAACAAAAGCACACACTGCACTAAACACTGGGAAATTGCACAAATGAAATTGGATTTAGTGAGTTTTAGCAGGGACAGAAATCAAATTCAGTATCGCTGCTGGAAATGAAATGACTAACAGGCGGCGGCATTGATCAAAATAAATCAAGCGTGAAACACGCGATGGCGGCAGCGAAAGCTCCGCGTTCCCTGAACTCTCCGCGATCGGCTGTGTCAGCCAGCTGATCGCGGCACGGAGATGTTCCCGAGGCCGAGGCACCTCTGGGACAACGAGGCCCGGTCTGCTTGGAAACTGAGCCGTGAGCAGAGCAGAGGTGGGCCGTCCAGATACGACTGGAATGTCAGATAATGGATGACACATCTCTCTCCAGGTGACACCGAGCCCAAGGCATCCAGGGAAACGGCGAAGGAGAGAATGAGTGTGTGTGTGTGTGTGTGTGTGTGTGTCAGAAAGGGGAAAAAAAGGATGACGAATGGATAGACAAGTGCATGCTTGTGAAGCTTTGTTGGAGCTT
>JAVQJZ010038389.1:0-10128 GCA_036025355.1 Leiopotherapon unicolor | reverse complement strand
ATCTTATCTTATCTTATCTTATCTTATCCACTTTGGACAGCCTATTGTAAGAATTCTGTCTTGACTTCTTCCACAATTAGTTACTACACTCTTGCTCTAGTGTTGAAGTGACTATATTCTAGTTGCTATAAACACCCCCCTTTTGTTTCTTTTCTATCCTACTACTTTCTTTGTTGCAGCTGTCGACAGCGTTTTGTCTGAACCTGATTCTATTCATTTTTTGTCCCTGTCTGTCCATGTTTTATCTGATCTGATAAGTTTTAGATTGATTTACATCTACCATGTTTTGCTGTTGAGTGCTAAACTGCAGCTCGTCCTCAGAACTATAGAGATAATGTTGATGTAGCCCCTGATTGTAGAGCACACGTCGACTATTTTACCCTTTACGCATGATTAGCTCAAAGTACAATAGGAAGTGTAATCAATCAGTTAAACCAATTGATTTTCCTTAATGAACCAATCCATAGAGGTTGAGTTATATATATGAGAACAAAATAGAAACTTATGTGAACAGAAATTCATTTCCACTTTCAAGCTTACACAAATATCCAGGTTGGATTATGTTGACTGCAAAACAGATCTTTATTTGCAACAACATGTAACGTATCAATATCTCTTGAACAAGGAAACTAGGACAAATACAGATGTCCTTTACTGTGAGATGCATGCACAAGTTCAGCTGCACATGCTGGATTATCTGCTGATTGTGGAGCAATATCACATAGGATGTTTCTAAAGGATTTTCCTTTTTTTACCATTACATGTTTTTTCCCCCACACTAGTGAATACTCTTGAGAAATCATAATCATAAGGTACACAGTCAAATTAAGTCAAATTCTACTAAAGTTAAGGCCTTGTTTCTTATAATAATGAAATATTTAATCGTGATAATGAGAAACTATCATATGATAAAAAGTTCAGACAGCATTTCAGAACTGTGATATTCTTAGTGACATTCACGACACTTTAAAAGGACTAACTAGTGTGCAGTGGATTTTAGGATTCACCTCACAGGATGAGGCGGACAATGAAAGAGTCAGCTCTCCTCTGCAATTTCCTTCATAGCTCTGTAAAGCGTTTTAATCACCTCCTCTGGCCTCCGCACAGAGGCGCAGCAGAGTCAGCCTCATCAGAAACAGTTTTTTTTCTCTCTGGCTCATAACTCGGTCAGATCCTGAAATATATGCTGACATGCTGCATCAGATGTCCGTGAATGAAACATCGAAGATTTTAAATCACAGGATAAAGAGCTTTTCTGACAATTACGACTTCTTGTTTGGTTTGGTTTTTGTTTGTTTGGTGATGACTGGCTCCATTACACACAGGAACTAATGAACTACAGCCAGAAAAATGCCAGTAAGGTCACTCACAGACCCTCCTCTTCCTCCTCCTCCTCCTCTTCCTCCTACGCTCCAAACAGGTACGTGTGATGACGTCATCAAGGTGACACCCACCCACCCCTCTCCCTCCCAGCTCAGCTCGGTTTTCCAGCTCGGTGTGTTCTGATGTGTGCCTCGCGTGTGTGTTCTTGTGTGTGTGTGTGTGATCATGAGAGCACAGACGCTAAATTGTCTCCTTCCTCGCGCTGACGGACTTTGACTCGCTCTGCGCGTGAAGCCCGGCGGACCCGCACGTGAGTCAAGCGTCTGTTTTAACCTCTCCAAAGAAAAGAGCCAAACGAGTTTAAACGGAGGCTGAGTGTGTGTCTGCGGAGAGTTTCCCGTTAAAAAAGCTGCGGCTTCTCTCTTCACGCGCTCACGATACTTTCACGGTGAATCGCTGCGCTTCAGTCGCTTGAAATAGCCTCGAACACACAGATAGACAGACTGACTCACAGACAGACTGACTGACAGAGCTCATCTGTTTCCCACTGGGCGATGAAGGCTTCCCCCTTTCCCCGAGGAAAATATGACAAATATGATTCAGCTGGTCGGAGAAAGCAGCTGTTCATTGAGTGTGTGTTTTTTTTAATTGACACGCACTTTCTCTTTCGTGGTGTCTGATGAGATTATGAACTTTACTTTTAGTTCTTAAAGCCGGTGAGCGATCGCGGGGGCACTTTGCAGCAGAGAGACTTTCATTCATCCGCAGTGAGACTGGCTGGCCTCTCTGTCAGCGTGGCTCAGGCTCGACGTGTCCCGCCCTGTGGGGAGGCCACAGCAGCACAACACAGGAGGACATCACCACCACACTAAAGTCTGAGATGTCAAACTGCTCTGATCAGACACAGACAGACTTCCTGTGGCCTTAATAAATGAAAACGAGAGAACATTTCGGGCAGGATCAACTCCACAGAGCTTTTTAAAACTGTCAGCTTTTTACTCTGCAGGCATGCTGACTTTAAACAACGAAGTACCATCTCTAACTTCTGTCTGTAAACCAGGGCTCCTTCACCCAAAGATGCATTTTCTGACTTCTCTCTGATGTTTCCTGTTTATCTTTTGAGAAGGGTGAATCACTTTATTTTAACTTCTCACGACATCGAACACGTTAATCCTCTGATCAGACAAAGAGAATTTCTTTTGGCCCCGGGCTTCAACTGACAATTATTTTCAATACCAATCAGTCTGCCTGGTATTTCCTCAGTTAATTGTTTTGGAGATATGAAATGGCCTTCACAAGTTCCCATGCAGAGCAGACGGTGACGCCTTGAAATGTCGTTTTGTCCGACCAACGAACTAAATTCCTGTCTTCCAACCTGTCAAAGGTGAATGATTGCAGGTTTTCTAAGCCTGTTTTTTTTTTTAGGACAAGACAACTTCCCTGCAGGTTAAAAACTCTAGTTTAAGGGCATGGATTCTTTCTACCATAACATCATTTAAGTGCAGTTCTCTTCAGGCTGTTAAAATCCTGAAATGCGTCGTCATTCAAGACCATTTATTATGTTAATGAGTCATTAATCATTTGCTTGATTGAAGATAAGAGTGATTTCCCTTCTCAGATTGATTAATGTAAAAGGAATGGTCCCATTATTTAATTAGAAACCACAGTATTGGACTAAATGAAGTTTTGCTCTGATGGTGGTGATAGACAGAAAGTTACGCTTTTGCCAAACTTACAGCACTTCAAACTGAAAGAGCCACGGATATGTCTACAAATTTAACAGTCTTTTCAATAAAAAGAGTCAACCTGCTGCTAGTGCTTGAGAAAAAAAGTTATGAGATCACCAAAGTGAGAAGGTGTCACCCTCCACAGGCCTTGAATGTCTGCATAAAATTAGCCCGACAGAACATCAGAACACTGGACCTGGTTTCTGTGAGATCCTCCGTTAATCATCTTTGTGAGCCATTGTGAATTCCCGACTGCTCTAAATGCATCTGTGTTTTTCTGCTTTGATCAACAGATACTTTCCAACATCTACTGGACAAACAGGCGGTAACATCAGCACTCTGTCCACAATGTCCTCCAGGGGCGCGAAGGACTTGTGCCGAATATGTGGCGGTGGTCTCCAGGGAAACCAAAGGCGGTGGCTGTTTGGGGGCCAAAACAAGAAGACCGGTCAGCCTCACACCCCGACAGAGTCTCTGAGAGGAGGAAGCCTGTCGCGGTCCTCTCAGAGCAGCCCCTGGGGTGAGTCTGCAGCGTGAGGAAATAAAGACATACCGTTTGCCTGGTGAAGAGCCTAAAGTAAATTTTCTTTTCTACCCCTCCACAGGCAGCACTTTATCTCTGGGTTCCTCTGTGTCTCTCTCCAAGTCCCAGCTATCCCTGAGCTCCCCGTCCAAAGGAACGGATCTGCTCTTGGTGTTGACTCACATACTGGGCCAGCCTGTGCCGCGGGGAAGCGGGCAGGGGGAGTTTGTGTGCGGCAAATGCGTGTGCCTACTTGAGCGGGTGTTCAAGTTCGACTCGGTGATAGCCAGGGTGAGGGTGCTTTCATCCGAGAGGCTGCAGAAGCTGACACAGGAGAGGGACAAGATCAGACAGTGGGTGCGTCAAAGCTACCGGCAGAGGCACCCACGGGACCTCCAGAGCAGGGGCAGCACCAGCGAGGAGGATGGGGAGGCAGAGAAGGAGGGTTACAGGGAGATGCTCAAAGAGAACATGGCTCTGTCAGAGTACGAGTGCTGGTCCGAGAAGTGGGACACGTGTCCATATTTTATAAGAACGGGTAAGAGGTGCAGAAAGGGCAAAGGATGCGAAGGCTGTGACTCCCTGCGGGTGTCCGACTCGGATTACGAGTCCGTTTGTGGAGTCCCTCGCCGCTTGCCTTTCCAACCCTTCTCCCCATTGCCACTGTCGCGGGACAAATCCCAGAGCATGCCCCTCAACTGGCAGAGGGTACCATCCATCTACTCCAGCCCGGCTTCTCTAGCAGGGTCCAGTCTCTCCTTACATGCTTCCTCCCGCACTGAGTCCGTTCAGTCTCTGGATTCTCTTGACGGCACCGACCCCTTTGACTCACCAGGTGTTCAGTCCACCAACTTAGTGCTGAAGGAGCTGAGAAGTATTGAAGGGAAGGCGGTCAGGTCGCCATCAGGGAGTAGGATCCCAGTTCTGGGCAGGAAACACGGGAGGTACTCGGAAAAAGTTGCAGGGGTGGCGTCGCCCTCAGTGAACAGGGTGCTGAACTTTGGGAATGTGGAGAACGGAGGAGATGAAATGGATGACGAGGGCGGCGATGTGCTAACAGAGCTGAGGGACGAGTTCATGCCTCTTCATCGAGAGGTGAGTGTTTTCACACGTGTCTGAGCATGCCACAGGACAGGTTTCCTATAATGTGCTACAACGTTTTAACCCAATTTTGATAAAATCTTAAAAAGAGAAAACAAATTAATGTGCCTTTCCATCAGTTACCGTAGGCGACTATAAGGTGTTGGGCACACTAATAAATATAAACTGTATGTATTTGAAGATTAGTTTTGTCATTACTCCACATGATCTGATGTTTTTGTCTGCTTTAAGTCATGAACTTCATGTACGTTTTATTTCTATTACATCATGTCACATTTAGCTTTTAGCGATAAACTGACTTTTCACCTCTGCCAAAGTTCATAAAAACTTTTTGTTCAAGTGTTTTGTCATTTCCACTCAGGTGTTTTTATGTGCTAATTGAAAATGTGCATTTCCAGCATGTGGCGGCTGGGAAATCCACCCAACGCACAACCTCAAACTGTACTGTGTGTGTATATGAATGGTAAAACTCTGAGCAGATGTTTTGTGCACCCGTGGCTGTAAATATTGACACAACATGCAGCAATCCGGGAACAGCAGAGGCCAGGAGTCCACCAAGATTAGAACCTACTCATTTCATTTATGGTTTACTCAGTTATGCCACAATCTGTGTGTACTATGAAAACATCTGTCGTTTCAGAGCACTGCTGGCAGGATTCACCACGCTGTCAGGCACCTACAAGGCCAGCTGGACCAAGCTGCGTCCCGCATCAGGACCCTGGAGGCCGAGCTGAAACGTGGGAGGAGCAAACACACTGAAGTCAACGGATCAGCAGACTGGGCCCCTGTAAATATTCAGTTTGTTCTCTCACACACTCCATTTGAAACAATTACATGTGTGGACAGTAGTCAATTTGAAAAGTATGCTTTTCAAAGAGGAACCAGATGACCAGGCTCTCTCCATATGTAATGAAATCCACTTACCACAACATCTAAAGTGTCACCGATTGGGGACAAAGTTCACAATCCTCGCTCTGTGTAAAAATACATCCAGACTTCAGCTGTAGTTATAATAATTACTATAATAATTAATATGAGACTTTAGCAGTCTAAGTTTCCAAAGATGCAATTTATTCTTTGTGGCATCATCTGTCCACTGCAACACAGAAACACTATCCAGGAAACAAACAGAGGGAATTCAGTCCTAAAAAGATCTTAACTTTAGATGCAAACTGCTGAAATGTCTTTCTAATTTGGGATATATTTTAAGTTGGATCAGTGGACTTTGCCTCTCATCACACATTTAACATGTCATAACCTGTTTCATTCCAGATAAGAAATAGTCTGGCACATGACCACGTGTGAAACCACAAAATGTAATTTTTTACGCAAGCAAGATGTGACATGTTTATGTGAGCGTTCGCGGTGCTCTTTATACCAAGTTATGCTGATTGGCTGTAGCATCATATTTAGTTACATAACATAAATGCAGGAGGAGAGTGAACTGAGATGTCAGTGGAGTTGTGATGCAGCATTTACCTGCAGTTTTATCAGCTGTCATAGGAGGGGCCCTCTAATTTTTACACAAGAAGAACAGGTTTATTTGGCAGTGCAGCATTGCACAGCAGCTCCTCAGTCACATGGCTCCATAAACCACCCCGTGAATGTTGACTGAGCACAAATATAGCATTATGAAAGGAATGGAGGGTGGGTGTACTGTGTTTGGTGCCTGTGCAAGGGTGTGTCCACGCTTCCTCATTTGCAGGTGCAGATAAAGACACAAACACACTCGGCCTCTCTCTGGAATCCTCACCGACCGGTGGAGTTTGCCCCGGGCTGTGTAGTCTTATAATAGAAGATATCACTAAAAGGCCTTTCGGCTACTTTATAGGGCCTCATGATCGGATCCCTGCTGTTCATGTGAATACACCATTCAGAGTTAAATATTATTAAAAATTAATAATAAAATTAAATATGTGGGAGCAGTGGCAGGTCTGAAGATCAGAGACATTCGGCACATATATGAACAAATCATTATCAACAAATTGTCAAACTGAACTCACTGTACTGGAACAACATTGTCAGTGACATTTGCACTGCACATTTGCAGTTAAGTTCCTCGTTAAGAGTGTTTTTTTTTTTGTTTTTTTTTACTGAATTGAATGTGGCAGGTTAGAGTGGCAACAGACTAAAAATAAAACTGAAGACAGGGGTCAGTTCTAATTGTTGCCATATGACTGATGTGTTCACTTACTGATGTACATAAGTGTCTTTCCATGGTGACGCATACAGATAAAGGATTTTTATCAGGGCTGCAACTGACAATATTTTTATTATAAATACTTCTACACATGATTTGGTTGTTTTGGGGGTTTTATATATCAACAATGAACTGAAAACGTTATTTGCAGATGAATTAGAATATCTGGTAGCAGGCCTAAACAGCAGCCTTTAAGGGTCTGGATTTTATTTTACTCAACCCAAAATAAATAAATTCTCTCGGAAGAAATTGTTGAAATTGTTTTTTTTCTCTTTCTCTTTAGCTGGTCTCGGAGGAGGGTGGTAGTTCCCTGCTGCAGTGCCTCGGTCACTCCCTGCACAGCCGGGAGCGCCTGATCCAGGTGGGTGAGGTGATGAGTGGGGACAGGGCTCGGTCATGCACACCGCAGTCGGATCTTCTGCTGTGGCTCAGAGCTCACTGGAATGTTGTTTGTCTTTGGAGTCACTCTACGCCCTTAAAGTGGCAGTGCCAAAACAAAATTGGCTTTTGTTTGTTTGCCACATTGTACCGGTGACACTGAAGTATGTTGTCTTAAGCTCTGATCATGACTGTGCTTATTTTTAGCTGCTTGTTACGTTGATGATTTACAGCAGGAATTTTATTTGGACTGTGGCAGTGTAAGTCACTCGAACATGAACGTGATAACTAAAGCAAATAGGGCTGCTGGATCAGAAAGATGACCAAAGACCCTCCAATGTTAAATGAATGGTACTTGAGTGAATTTCAGCCTGTTAAGGATAATAATTAAGTGACTATATCACCATTTCCTGCACTGTTGGAAAAGGTTGCATACGCATGGCTTTATACTGTGCCACACTGTGTGAGATACACTTGTGATTTTGTGAGAAAAGGTAGATGAGAAGATCGACAGTCACATTTGTCCATTAAACATTCAAAAAAGCAAACACACTCGCCTGATGTTTCTCTCCTCTTTTCCAGGAGTGTATCGGTCTGATCAGGAGACTGTGTGTGGAGGAGGGAGCAGGCACCGAGCTGGCCGACACGCTGAGTGAGAAATTGACTGAAAATCTGAGGGAAACTCTCTCTGACAACAAGGTCAGAGCTGATGCCGGCCAGATTATTGACATTAAGTGCTTGATGTGGCGTCCATTTATGATGACTCATGTTACCTTTTCACTGAACCATAGCTGTTATTGGCATGAGCTGATAGACTTTGGCTGATAGTCATCAGACTCAGTGCTCCTGTCCCTGATGGCTTTTGTATGAGCAGTGCAGGTCTTGTGATGTTTTTTTTTTTTTTGTACCTCAGGCCTGCAGGAAGTTTAACTAGTCTGGTAGTAACATGTCAGCAATTTTCTCCAGCGCGATGTAAAAGTTACCATTGAAGTTACACACCGTATTTTGAGTTAATGCTATTGTTTCTATTGATATTGTCATTAACTCACATGATGATCAACGTCAGATTGTTACCCACCATGTTAATGCACCAACTACAGCAGAGTTGTACTAACTAAGGATTATTTTCATTATTGATTAATGCAAAGTTTCCTCACGTAAGAAAAGCAGAAATCTGTGAATGTTCGGTATTTTTGCTTGTGTTGTGATTATTTGATTACTGAAATTATTGCAGATACATTCTCTGTCGATCACCCAATGGATGAATCGACAAATTGTTTCATCTCCACAGGTGTTGTATTTAAACTTAACTTAGATGTCTCTAAAGTAAGCGTAACATGTTTTCTGATCTGTAGGCTGCTCTGGAGACTCTGAGGTCTGAAATGACTGAGAAAGAGAAGAGCATGGAGAAAGAGATTGATGCTCTGAGGAAGGCTGGAAGAGACAGAGAGAGAGACCTCGACACACTCAACACTGTGCTGCAGTGCAACCAGGATATTATCAATGTAAACACACACACACAAACACACATACAAAAGAAACCAGAGGTAGAATTGCATGCATTGTGGTCCAGAGCACACACACACACACACACACACACGTTATTATTACATTCAGGTACTGTTTATTTGAAGTTTTATTTGCATTGACCTGCATTTTGTTCTTGTTCCAGGACCTGCGAGTGGCTCTGGGGGAGAAAGAGCAACAGCTGAAGGAGGTGGAGAAGGAGAGAGAGGTGTGGAGGCAGACGGACCGGGCCCTCGCCACGGTCCTGCAGGAGAAGGAGGCTCTGATCCGTTCCCTCACACAGAAGCTGGTGAACGTAAGAGAGACAGAGGTGATGTTTTGTTTCTGACAGCTCTGATTTTATAAATGCATTACAAGCCCAGCTGAACTGTGAAGTAACCGTAAGTCCAAGAAATATTACAAATGTTTATGATGAACTACTGAACTTCAGTTTATTCTCAAGTAAAGATTACAAATTAAGTCTCAAACAGATCAGGCTGTAATAGTATTATCTCTTGTGTAACATTTTTAAGAATTTCTCACATGTAATATTTTGAATCTGGGAATCATGAGCATGCTGTTTAAGCAGATGTCAGTAAGTTAATGTTAAGGTGCTAGACACTGTACAGAATGCTGCTGTTCTGTATTTTACTCAAAAATCAGATGATTTTGGGAGAAGAACCGTCTATTAGCCACAGTGTGACTGTGGTAAGAAGTGACGTAGGTGTTCGTTTAACCTCTGCCTCCATTGAACGAGGAGTCCTTTGTCCCTCTGTCCTTATTTGCCTTTGTTAGCGAATGCAGTAAAACTTTTCCTCACAGCTCGTCTTTCCCCTCCAGGCTCTTTCTGACTCGGCGAGTGGTTTGGAAGGGACGGAGCTGAGCTTGAAACCTCCCTCGCTGCCGGACACAGAAGGAGACAGCGGCAAGTTGTTCGAGGAGGTCACCAAACTCACCACAGCCCTGAAGGAATACCAGGAAATGGTGCAGGTGAGATATCAACGACTGAATGACAAAAAGCTGTGTGATCTGAGATGAGGGATTTTTTTTATTTTCATACATACTTTGATGGACAATTAATACTTGTTGTTGATGTTGGTGAACTGAAGCTGTGATGCAAAACGAGGCATGATCAGAAATTTTAGGGAATATGAAAATAAATTTCAGCTGTTTAATTTAACTCAAGACAATGTTTGCATGGAATGGAATAGAAAGTCAATCAACAGAAAAATAATCAGCACTTGATTTAGTTGTTTTGGGGTTTTTTTTGGTTTTGCTTTCTGTCATTTTTCAAGCAAAGGTAGTTTTTAAAAAATGGCCAACTGGTTCCAGTTTCTCAGCTGAGAATACCTGATGCTTTTATTTCATTT
>JAVQJZ010038363.1:0-13866 GCA_036025355.1 Leiopotherapon unicolor | reverse complement strand
TTGTCAACACGGTGAAACAGTAATTAAAGCTTATAGAAATGTGCTCTGCAGGACTGAATGAATAAGCCAGTTATTAGCAAATACTTAATTCTGCACAATGAGGTTAATCCACTTTATGTCAAATCCATTATCCCTTGCTCATTACACATATCAAGTCTCCAGTAATCACAGGTAGCAGGAGCTGGAGGTAAAGACAGGCTGGAGTTTAAAATGATTATATAGCTTTAGTGCTCATCAGGTGTTGGTTTACTTGATGGTGCAGCTCTTGTTGTTGCTGCTGCAGTCTGGTCTGGGGTAGACGGGGATCGAGTGTTGATGCCTTTTGGTCACATGTTAACAGAAGCACACACACACGCACTCTTACACTCGCATGCATTCCTCAGAGATTTAGCCAGTAATCTGCCTTGGAATCCCACTTTCTGGGTTTGTTTCCTAATTACTCAGAAGAACAGTGTCAACTTCGATCAAATGTGTGATTAGCCTTATTGTAAGGTGAATTCAAGGCCCATTCAGCCTGCAGAAAGCATAGTCATACCTGATCATTCCCACCACAACCTCTTCAGTGTTTTTTTTTCCTTTGCTGTTTTTGCACCTCCTTACACATGTTTAGCATCTCTCTCCGTCTGTCTCGCAGGGTTTGATCGGAGCAAAGGGTGATCGAGGTCCTGTTGGGAGTCCTGGCCCGAAGGCAAGTGTCTAAACGTCCACCTGAAAAGAAACCAAATGCTGACTGTGGTGCTGGTCTCTGTGTACTCAGATATTAGCATGTATCACCCCGTGGCGGTGTTTGGTGAACTAAAGCTTTCATATTTCACGAGGGTCAGTTTTATTATTAATTAAAAGCCTCAGGGTCATGTTCCCGTTGTCTTGTTGTACTAATGGCGAGCATGACACTAAACTAACCCTGCGGAAAGTGGACGATAATTGTAGGCTGTCTCTGCAGGTCTCTGTCAGAGGTAATAAAATATTGTTTTACCTTCAGTATAATATTGAACATTATGTTAGCTAATTACATGCCCTGAGAGGATACTAGGATGTCACTACGTTAATTATACTGTTGTTTTCTGTCATCTGCAGGGTCAACCTGGACCAAGTGGCGAACCTGGACCTCCTGTAAGTAAACTATTTATTATCTGTTACTTTTTTGCTAATATAAAGTGGTGTGTTGAGTGAATATGTAATAAATATTTCAATAGAAATTTTATACAGGAATAATAGAAGTACTCAGAGTCTCTATTTGGGAAAAAGTATCAATACAACTGTGCGAAAATACTCTAGTGAAAGTAAAAATTCTGCATTTTAAGTGATTTAAGCAAGCGTATAATTGGCATAATGTATCAACAAGTGTCAATAATAAAAGTTTTTTTTCTAGTGGAGCCGCTAAACTCACAGACATCTTTGTGAGAGGTCACAAGGCAAGGACTCTGGGAACTACTTCTTTCATCTTTAAGCTTATCTGAAATCTGACAAAGAACTCATCTGAAATTAACTTTTAATTGCAGCTGCTAATTACATCTAGTAAAAAAAAGTTTTAATGTCAAATGTGATAGAGTATACATAAAGTGACATACATGGAAATAAATCAAAATCAAAATGCAAAAAACGAAAAATCAGATCACTTAAAGTACAGTACCTGAGTAAACGTACTTACTGTGTATTTATACAAGGTACAGAGCTGCATTAGGAAACACTGTATCTCATCAGGCTGTCATGGTACTTATTAACATGACTTACGACAGGGTGAGTTAGGCATTGTTTGAAGCCTAGTCAGTTTTTCTTACAAACATATTGTAACCCAGCTGGTCTCATAAGGCAACCTCCTGAGTCCCCTCCTCTTCATGCCTGAATGGCTGACCAGCTGTGTCCCCTTTTGGGTTTAGTTTGCCCAGATGTGGCATATGCCTTCCACAGCTGACATGAGCCTTAATCCTCCACACACGTCCTCCTTGAGAAAGAAGGGAGGTGATTTCAGTGAGCCACATTTTATGTTCTACATTTTGTGATTACATGCAACTGCTGAGTTTAATCAGCAACTCAGCAGTATCATGTATGTGAATCAGCACATCATCTGTAACGCAGCCCAACACCACTAGGTGGTGCTCACCATCCGTCTATCTGACATCATGCAGCATGTTCAAACATTAAGGCCAGAGTCATCCAATGTGATGCTCGGATGCAGCACTATTAGTTAAATCCTTTCTTTAGCACTATCATGCGTCCTGTCTGGGGCTGTGCTTGTACATCCAGCTGCCTCGCGCTGCACAGACATGAGATCCTGCCCTGTGGGCTGTTCTTCCTCCAAGAAAGCTTAGTTACTTAATTACTTTGTTTATAATTAATTCCAAGCAAAAGACAGAGCAAACATGAAGTGATTGGGTCCTGTGTCTTTGTTCTTCCTGAGTGCTGTTTACCCTTCACCCCAACACTGTACACACGTATTACTGAATTACTGTTGCCTTTATTAATTGGCTTTTGCGAACGTTAATTGATACTTTGATGGCTTTGTTGCACTTGTCATGCAGTGATTTAACCCCTTGTCCTTTCTGTTCATTCAGGGATCTGGCCTTCCAGGACTGGCTGTAAGTAGCTTGCGTGGTATAACACAGTAACGCCTTTATCACTTAATGGCTTTGCTTTGAGGTGTGGGAATAATTTTGTGGCTGTTGGGATGTGCACACATTGTTCTTTCTTGCTCTCTGTTGTCTCTTATTAGGGGGCTCCAGGGCCAATTGGTCTTCCAGGGGAAATTGGACCAAATGGACCAAAGGTTGGACACCAGCTTATATTATTATTATACTACCCTCATAACTTACAAATATCTAATGAAGAGGTTATAAGCTATAGGAACCCCTCATTTTTTCAGCCTCTTATTCACAGTTTCTTTACTATCTCTTGTTCTTTTAGGGTGTCATGGGATCACCTGGACCTCCAGGACTTCCTGGACCTCCTGGCAAGCCAGTAAGTGTCCACCCAGGATTAGTTGCTCAGGAAATATCTTAAAATATCTCCCTCTGTCACCTTGCTCTCTGATTTCCAACGGAACAAAGATCATATCGGTGCCTTCACAAAACCTGGAATCAAGAGACTGGAGTGTTACTGAGCAACGTGTGGTTGTAGTGGAGATGGATAAAATAACACAGTACATTACAATATCAACATGTAACTCCATCTGAGAACAAGAAAAACACTGTGCAGGTAATCCATCATCTGACCGTCCGAGCTCACAGTCCTCTTAGAGTATGTTGAAAAACTGTTTCCTTAGCTGTAAATAGTATCATCATAGTAAAGGGTAGAAAAAGAACTGGGGCATCATCACAAGCACTAGCTGCAATACTGATATCCATATCTGAAAACCATTTATTGGCCAATTGTATTTTTTCTTTGCATATATACATTTTGTTAGGGATCCTTTCCTTCATTGTTTTTTGTAGTGTGAAGCACAGTTAACAGCAAAACTATTCTACACCAAATTACTTTGAGCAAACTTTGGCATATCTGTGCTGTAATTTTGTATAAGACTGGGCGACATATATGCCAATAACAATATATCTGCATTAAGGTAATATTGACTGTTATATCGCCCAGCAAATTTATCAGTCTTACTGCGACTGATGTATCCGTAAATCATCCCACGTCTGAGGAGAGTCTTTTTAGTGAGATCGGTGAGAACAGCTGTGAACAGAGGTGAGAGATAAATGAGCCACCAGAAGCTCATTGGGCTTAATCAAGCGTACCGCTGCATCAATTTAATTGCACTTAACTTAACACTGTTGCGTAGGATCACAGTGTAAGAGTAATCTACTGACGCCGCGTCGTCTGTATAACCAGCTGCAATTCATACATTTCCGAAATGAACTGCACGATAATAAAAGTGCAGCAGGAGCTCACTGCTGCTTGTACAGGTCCCAGCAGACAGCTAGAAAGTGAAACACCGCAAACAGTTTTGAGCGGTACACTTTCAAGTCTATTTTCCAATGGTGTATGTACTCTCCCGTGAGCATCTCTGAGTGGTTCCAAGAAGGTGGAGGGGTGGGGGTGTCTTCATTGAGAGTGATGTTCCCAGCCCAGGGGAGTGTATTTGTTTAGCTTTAGTGCTGTCCTAGGGTAAATAAACCCCCATTAGATCAGTGGGCTGTCTCATCTGACTGTAGCACGAATACATCATCCCCTGTAGAGATACTTTAGTCTCTAACTCAATCTATAAACAGAGAGAAGGAAAGATGGAGGGAGAAATAGATGAAGAGACAGAAAGGGAGAGTGCTGGCTCAGCTCAGGGGAGTAAAGGCGACTGCGTCCAGGTGACTTTCTTCACCCATCCATCTCTCTGTCAATCCGTCTGTCAATGTAGGGTCCCCCAGGGAAGTTCATTGGTGGGGAGGAGGGCAGCGCAGACTTCCAGGTAAGATCTACTACCCTCCAACTGTTTTTTTACAACTGTTTTGACACAGCTTCTCTTTTCATAATCTGTGTATTTCCTTCTCTCGACAACAGTGTCCTCTGAACTGTCCTGCAGGACCTAAAGGCCCCCAGGGACTGCAGGGAGTGAAGGTGAGTGGTCTGTTTCAAGTTGCCCTGAAGGAATAAGCATCACCTTTTCAGCATCACTGATTATGTTGCATGACAAAAATTGCATGACACTCTACTGACTTGATTGTTGCCCTCCAGGGACACAAAGGACGTGCCGGTATCCTCGGAGATCCCGGAAGCATAGGGAAACCGGTGAGCGGCACAGCCGGCGCACGTGCACTCAGACAGCCATACATGTACATGTTGTGCAGTCTTGCACACTCACCCACCATTCTGGATCAGCAGAGGCAAGGATTAACTCTAATGAAGCCCCCCGAGGCACATGACTGGCACTAATCTGGCTCCGATTAGTCAGGCCTGGCCCTGGCCCTGCAGTCAGCACGCAGCGAGCCAGATGAAAGGGGTGGTGAAGAGCCAGGTACATGAAGGCGAGGATGAGAGAGTCAGGGATCGTGCAGCCCTCTCACCTCGCCGTATTAAGCAGAGCTAATGAGCACACAGTGGGCTCCAAGGGAGCGGCTAGCCAGGCCCCAGGAATTAGCCTCTGATCTTCCCACACAAGGAGACGCTCGAAAACACTCAACGCACCAAGTTACCACTCCTCCCAGGCAGGCCAGCGTTGTCGAAGCCTTGACTCAAGATTCCACAATGGTGCTGCCGTCTCTTTTCTTCTTCTTAGGGACAGCCAGTGCAGTGCGAGCTCTGTACATCCCCGCGATCCATTCAGACTGCACACATACCATCTATGCTTTTTATCTACTTGCAAGTGATGGCTATGTGATGACGTAAAGGGCATTAGTGACAAAGACGAGCATCACATTTATCTATATACTGCAGAAAAATAAAAGTAAACCAGCCAAAACTCTTACTGGTCCTTTACTGGACAGACATGACACGATGCTGGCAGACGAGTAATACTAGGACAATAAATAATGATAACATTTTTTAAATGGTTCTTAAAGGAACAGCTACCTTGAATCTGTTTAAGTTCATAAATATTCCAGCCAGCACCTCCAAAGCTCAATATTTCTGTTTGCTGTCCACAAACGTACAAGCTTGCTGTTGCTTCAGCCTGGTGCTACCCAACGGGAATAACTAATCAGCCCGTTCCTTCCTCTCCTCTCCTCCACCAGGGTCTCAAAGGAGAAGTGGGCATCTCTGGGGAACAGGGCATCCCAGGACCTCCGGTAAAGCTCAGAATTTAATCTTATTTTAGTCACACAGCAATGTAGGAATCACTAAAATAGCACTGTCTGCAAATGGTATTGTGTTTTATTTGGCGGTGGTCATCATCGAAGATCTGTCTCTCTCTCACTCTGTTGTTCTTGTCCTCAGGGTCCGATGGGTCTGAGAGGTTATCCGGGGATGATGGGTCCTAAAGGAGAAGCAGTGAGTGCCACCATTTCTTTTCTCTCCCACAACTCCTCGCAGTCACATCCAACTTTTTTTGTCCTCTCTTTGGGTGCAAGACTGTTCTCATTCTTAGATGAGCACCAAGGAGGCACAGCCAGACCTGCCCCCACTACACAAACATCATCCATTACCAGCAATGGGGACATATGGAAATGATGCTAACACAAATCTCTCCCCTCCTCTAATGAGTTGGGGTTGTCTGGGTCCACGGTGCCTCCATCTGTAGTTAATGATCCGCTGTAGCCATCCGTCTTACTGTTAACATTAGCCGCGTTAGCCAAGTTAGCGGCCCGGCTTAGTGCCAAAGCAAGAGTGGCTGGCTCTCTGTGTAGCTCCCATTAGTGAAGTGAGTTAAGCGCTAATTACCCCTTTATCACAATGAATAGTAGGCTACCGTGACTTAGCATCCTCCCTGATCCAAAGTGATTGATGGCGCTGTTTTGTTTTCCCACAGGGGCCTCGTGGTTACAAGGGCATCACCGGACCTGTAGGAATCCCTGGGCCTCCTGTAAGATGCTCACATACAAAAAGATCCTCGAATACTCCAACAAAAACAGGTACACAGAGTACGCGGCGGATCCTTTAAGCCTCCCTCTGTTGTTTGCAGGGTGAAGAGGGACCTCAGGGACCACCCGGAGAGGCGGGAGACAAGGGAGACAAAGTAGGTGACTCTCCGAGTGTTTTTCAGCTCAAAGTCTACAGGCAAAGCAGTGGCACAAGACAAAAAAAAAAAAAAAAGGATGACACGTTTCTCAAAACTTGAAATGGGGACAGTGATCCTGATTGCAAACGTGTTGACGGTGGTTTGGTTATCTTCTGCAGGGCAGCCGAGGAATCCAGGGCCCACAGGGTGCAGTTGGCAAAAAGGGAGATAATGTGAGTGAATGCACTTTTTGTTTGCGCGCTACACATTTGCGGCGGCACTCCGAGAGAGTGCCAAATGAAGCCCACTGACTCATCTGCCTGCTTTTTCAGGGTCTGCCGGGTATTGATGGAAAAGATGGCACACCTGGTATTCCTGGAATCAAGGTAAGGGTTGCCAGCCACCACAATGAGGAGCAACTTCAATCTCAGTAAAAGATGGCAATTTATGCTTCTTCTGTTCTCTTTGCTGCAGGGCGGCCCCGGCCAGGCTGGGATGCCCGGTCCTCCCGGGCCTCAGGGAGCCGCGGTGAGTGATCCTTCAGTACAGTGGAAGAGGGGGGGATCTGTTTGTCTGAGAATTGTTTAGCGACGCGACTCAAGACCCATGCAAATAAGCCGTCTGTAAATACGTATTGTAACTCAGACCACGTAGGGGGTCAATCTGGCCTCCTCAATATAACTAAGCCCGAACACAGAGAGGGGAAACCAGCGTGATGCTGCCTGTAAATCTTGGTATGTTTTGTTTTCTGGACTCTCATCCAGGTTAACAGTGACTCTGTGACCCACGCTGTTTTAGAATTTAAACCACCTTGAAATAGCATTCTCCCTCCCACCGAGAGTGATTTATCACAATCAGACCAGTGGGTATACTTGTGTGTGTGTGTGTGTGTGTGCGTGTGTGTGTGTGTATGCGTCATTCTGACTAAGGGGTAATGGAGCATGAGATGCCCACTTTGCTGTGTGGCCATTGCGGTGACACTAACACTGTTGCAAACTTACCCTGCTTTATGCCTTACTGTAATATACAGAAACACACACAGAAAGCACTGCAAGGAAACCTGCTGCAAGGTAGACGCCGATAGCTGACTCTGCAGCTCAGCCTGTTTTCTTCATTATTATTGTATCAGGCATCAGCATTATTACCGCCCACATACTAATATCCACATTTATCACTACGTGTACTTTCATCTTCCAACCACATAAAATGTGTATTTATATCTACACACAGATCCTGTTTATACTGTCAGAATAGAAGATACAGATGTAACATTTTCTTTCCTTATTGGGTAATAAACAATGAAAGTAAAAGGTAAACATGCAACAAAAGGGAACCTAACCGGTGATGTTGCAAACACATTTTTCATCACTACTAGATGACCAGGATGTCTAAGATATGTAGATATGCAGATAGAGTTGCACTGTTTTCAGTCTTGTTCATTCTGTCTGTAGGGATTGCCTGGTAGCCCTGGAACAAAAGGTGGACCTGGAGCTAAGGTCAGCCATTTACCAACTCATATCACCTCATATTATACTGATGTTTTGCTACTTTTTTAAGTTCTGGTTTTAAATGTATTCCTCTGTTATAATCTCTCTTCCCTCGTCAGGGCGAGCCTGGACCTCGGGGTCATGTTGGCATGTCTGGTGCTCCTGGACCTCTGGTAACGCAAACACATAAACACAATATATAGATTTTTTCTTCGGGTATTGCAATTGTCTTGTCAGATCATGACATAATCAGGGATGATTATTCTGCTTAAATTGCATTCTCTTAGGGTGAGCCTGGTGTTCCTGGTGAGCCTGGTATGCAAGGAGTTCCTGGACCCAAGGTACAAATCCAGAATTGCCACATGAAAGCACAAAAAAACCCCAAAACTATCAAGTGCATATACTCACCTCACCTCATTTTAACAGGGTGACAGAGGTCAGCGGGGAGAAGTCGGGCCACAGGGAGTCGTCGGCAAGCCTGTGAGTTTCTTTTTTGCATCCCTTTATTGAGAAACATGTTTGGTATAATTTCCTATTTAAAATCTAATGTCTCTTTCACAGGGAAACAAAGGAGAGAGAGGACCAATTGGTGTGCCAGGTGCCCAGGGCCTTAGTGGAACCAAGGGAGACAAGGTGTGTACATGAGGAAATATATGGCTTTGAAAAAAAAAAATTACACAATATTGCCTATTTTCAAATAGACAACAAGAAGAAATTGGTTGCCCAGAGCTGCCTATAGGGGGCAGTGTTTGCCCATGAATGGAAGTCATGAATCCACAGTAAATCACTGAATGAGGCGAGTAATATAAATAAGCAATATAAATGATAATCTGAGCATCCTCATCTTCCCTGTTTCAGAGATGAAACAACATCTTTCTTTCTTCATGAACTGTAGTGTCACTGGCAATATTTAGCTCTTGGGTTTGTTGTTTTTTTTTTTTTTTTTTTTAGAAAATATTAATCTAAACGTGAAAAAAATTTAAATGCACTAAAACCATCTATCTTTCCAGGGCTTCAAAGGAAAATTTTGGTCAAAGGGAGATGTTGTAAGTAGAAATTCTGCTCTTACTTGGCTAATGTTTGTTGTGTGTTGTATTCCGGCAAACGTTTCTTTCCTGTCATCCTTTTCTCTCTCTCCCGCCTCTTTATCCTTTTTCTCTCTGTCCCTTTTAGGGTGACCCCGGTGTTGAGGGATTGGCTGGTGAGAAAGGGGAAAAGGTAAAAATCATTACCACACAACCCAAAGCTGTTTCAAACTTTTTGTTATAAAGAGCCACAAAAGTCTGTGAATCTACAAAACACTAAAACTCGCAGGCTTTAGATAAGAAGGTTTAAACATTTGGCTCTCAAGGCATCAAAGCCAAGTAATATATAGCAGAAAGTGTCATAACCATACTAAAGTTAGGAAGAAGAGGAAGTCTGTCTTTTGAATTTGCATACAAATCCCCATAATAATCCAGATGGCAAATGAGCTATTTACATGACAGTGAAGCGATGATGCACGTTGGCTCTTTGAAGCGGCATTTTTCGACATTCATTTACAAGATTCACTACTGAATTATTGCTCAATGAGTGTCTCTGAGGCAGAAATGATGGATGGAAGTGATGAATGTGGAAATGACGGAGTCTCTGTGTTTGCTGTGACAGGGTCTGTCTGGTGAACCGGGGCCCAAAGGACAGGTGAGGTTGTGCTGTGAGGAAATCTGATGACTGCACCATAGAAATGTCAGACTTTTAGCTTCCCTTCCCTCATTTTTCTTTCCTCCTCGGGTTTGTCTTTTTTACTTTTTAACATCATACATTTCCATCGGCCTCTTTCTTCACTCATCACAAATCAATCCACTCCTCGTTAATGTTCCTCTCCTTGCAGCAAGGAATTAGGGGAGATGCAGGGCACAATGGACCCACCGGGGACCCTGGTAAACCTGGAGACCAGGGACCACCGGGACTGCCTGGTCCTAGGGGACTCAATGGAGAGCGAGGAGTACCTGGCATGCCAGGCATCCAGGGAGCACCAGTGAGTCTGGCTCACATTTATGATGCATGGAACATATAGGAACTGATATTGATTGATATACTTGGTTGGCTGCTGCCTCTCTGCTCAGTCTCCTCTTCCTCTCTCCAGGGACGTGATGCATCTGACCAGCATATTATTGAAGTGGTCCTGAAGATGTTGCAGGGTGAGTGTCTAGACTGGAATAGGCACCTTTGATGTCCATAGGGGAGATTAGATTAGCTCATTTCCAGAAATGGCTTTCATCTCCTGAGCAATCAGTCGCCCGTCATCAAAGGTAATTTAATCAAAATGACGGTGATACCGTCTCCTCTGTCACAGAGAGGCTCGCAGCAGTGGCGGTGAGCGCCAAGAGGGCTGTGCTTGGTGGAGCAGGTGTGATGGGACCTCCTGGGCCTCCTGGACCTCCAGGAGCACCTGGCCCTCAGGGGCCGCATGGCTTACCCGGCGCCCGTGGCATCCCTGGCATGATTGGAGCACCTGGACAGATTGGGAACACTGGACTTAAAGGTAGAACTGAACTTTATAATAATGAAGATGCAGTTGAAAGTTTTTTGGGGGGTATAACTGAGCTCACTCTCTTTTTGTCTTCCCCAGGAAAGAGAGGAGCAAAGGGAGAACGAGGAGATCCTGGTAAACCCCACCCAGGACCCCCAGGACCCCCAGGAATACAAGGTAAGAGCTGAAGCCTCATATATCTCCAAAACACAGGAGCCATGCAAGATTTATGCACCTACACGAAAAACAGTGTGTGCCACTGATCAAAGGTGAAGAAGAGTGAGGGCGCAATAAGAAGCTAAAGGACTTGGCATTACAGCTCTCGCCACAGGAGAGGCTGCTCAAAGGCATTTTAAAAGCATCATTAACTCCAGCCATTTAACAGATGCTCTTCAATGAGAATGTAATAGGATTGCAACGATACACATTAATTCAAAGAGTAGAAAGCACGCTCACACTCTCCTGTGCAGACATACACACAACTTAAATATATGCATTCGTACAATACACATGTGTAATCAAAGTCCAGAGTGCGCTTTATGGAGACGCTCAGTCATCTCCGCTCCTGGAAGTCAGTTCGAACCTCTACTTGATGCCGAGCCCTCTCCCTCTACAGGCCCCCCCGGCGTTGACGGTGTGGCTCGGGACGGCAGGCCCGGTGAGAGAGGACCTCAGGGTTCCGCCGGAGAGGCCGGACGCCCCGGTAAAGCAGGATCGCCTGGACTCCCAGGCTTCTGCGAGGCGGCGATGTGTCTGGCAGCATCAGCGTACACCTCCCCGAGACTACAGGAGGCAGGAACAATCAAAGGACCCAATGTTTAGAGGCCTGTCCCTCCATCAGCCGCTCGCAACACCTGGGGGGGTGAGGGAGAGAGAGAGAGAGGAGGAGAGGAGGAGAGAGGCCGCTCTTCTCAGTAGGACAACATCGAGAACGAGAGGTGGGAGGGGGGTGGTTTAATAGTGAGTGGGTGTATAGCGCCCCCTTCCTGACACTGACAACCTGAAGTTCTGACTTCTGGGACACACTCTGATCTTAATCCCCCCCCACATCACCATGACAACAGCAGCTCACAGCCACCCACATCCTTCTGAATTCTCTAGTGTTTTTTTTTTTTTTTTTTTTGGATGATGTCAGTGTGTCAGTCCCATCCAAATATCCCAGCACTGCTCCGGCAGCCAGAGAGGAGTAGATTTATTTTGTCTCCTTGCCTTCCACCACCACCACATCAGCTATGAGCTGAGAGGAGCTGACAAACCAAACGCGGTGAAAGGTGCTTCTCTTTGACACCACGGTCACTTTAAATACTTTTTGCATGTGCGATATTCTGAGACGATTTTTTTTTTAAGTTGAAATGCCCTGCCTCTCTTGCAACATCGTAAAAGTGTACAAAAAGGAACAATAAATGATTGAAGCCTAAATTTACACTCATTACTGTACTGTATTGTAAAATGTAGTATTCCTGTGAGCTTACGTGAAGTCCTTGATTTACCTCATGTGTACATTGCCCACCCCCTCCCCTCCTGTCCCTTCTCAATCCCCGCTTTCTTCCCAAGTCTCATTTTAGAAACTAACGACTAGCTTTATCTCTTCCTCTTGTTGCCTGGCAACAGCATGTCCCGATGGGCACTCCCATCTCCCACAATGCAGTGCTGTAAATCTTTGTAAATGTGTGTTGATTATTATGTAGAGAAAAAGGAATGGGTTACGATATGCACCAACAGAAATCCTGTGTTAATGAATTCAGTGAGTAATAAAAAGTTCCTACAGATATAACGACTTTTTCTCCAAACGAATCAGCCCGAATATACCTCCTATGCCACTGTCAACTTTCCACAGGGTGTCAGCGATTTAATGACTGATTTCTTTTCATCAACAGAAGTTATTTATTGTCTTTATATAATCATCTGTAAAGAGGGTGTTTTCTGGCTGTTCAGGTCGACCCAAACCAATAAAGAGGAACCTTTTATAAAACATAATGCTCTTCTGTATCATATGGGGAATGGAAACGAGTCTTTAGTTTGGCTCACTCACTCTTTCAACTCCTTTTTTTTTATATATTCTTCCGGATTTTTCATAAGTATCCATTCATTCATGTAAATAAAGTCACGTGGCTCCAAGGCTGCAGGTGCTTTTGTCAATATTCTCGCACCACCAAGGCCAAAAGTCCCAACCTCACTACAACAAGAGTGGTGAGATTACACAGACTAAATGTTTAATTGCACACTTGCTTCCTTAAATGAAAAAGAACCACACTTTTAAAATTCTGCTTTCAAAACGTATGTTCTTTTGTCAAATGGTCCATAATACAACATATGTAAGGCACATGATGGGTTGGACAGTAATGACAGTAAAGAAATACACATACACAGGCTGGAGAGTTGACACATGGATGGATTGCTGAGCAGGGCGACCGGACACAGACCGGAGAGTTCACAGAGTCAGGAGTCTCTGTTTGAAGTGTTAATATTTCTACAGACTATAAGGGAATCAAAATGACTGCAAAGACACACAAACGACCACAAAAGAGAACAGAACAACCTCAGAGAGAGACTAAATGAATACAGACACAAAACATGTACAGAAAGATGGAAAACGACAATATATTTTTAAGTCTGTGCCCGGCGGCCGTTTCCTCAGAGTCCATCCATGGATGGACAACGATATTTCAATAGTGTTTGATACAAGACAAGCTGACAATGATTACCAAATAATACAGCCTATTTGAAAAGCATTTTAATTCTGTTTAAAGTCAAACATTTCCCCGTTAGCTTGTGAGAGACCAAAGTTTGACCACGACTCTTTAAACTGCGGAGTAAATTATGGAGATGGTAGTGATGTAAAAATCCACACATAACAAAAATAAAAAAAACAAAGCAAAAATACAGTAACATGGAACACTACAAAATCTGTTTCTGATGCTTTTCAGAGTATTTTCTTTATCCTTAATGTGATCGCGAGGGTTCGCTGGCTGTGCTCAGTGTGTTGCATTACAGTACCTGTGGTAAACGGGCTCAATTTTTGCTCATATTTTCTCAAAAAAGTGCCTGGTGAAACAGACAGATGGCTATTACTGCGACTTTGGAATACAAAATGACATGAGACACTTTAAAATGGCTGTATTTCCAAAAGGACTGAAGTTCAGATGACACAAAATGAACTTTAGCGACATAATTACATAAACCAATACACTTTCCTGTGTAAACACAAATGTCCCTTATAAATAATTTGTCTTTTGTCTCTTTGAAAGCTTGTTTTGTTGCACTATAACCATTGACAATGAAAA
>JAVQJZ010038287.1:0-12539 GCA_036025355.1 Leiopotherapon unicolor | reverse complement strand
CTAAGTTAGTCTTTTTAGTTCTTAGCCTTATAAAATGGCCATGGTATCCAGTATCAGGTTATTCATCATTGCTTCGGGTAAACATTATCTTAAACCCGAAGGCCTTTGACTCTGACATTAAAAATGCTTACAGGTTTGTACTCATCATGAGATTTACATTGAATTCATTTTCATTGCCGGTTAGTAAAAATATTTCTTTGGTTTGCCCTCAGGTTTTATGCTGCCTGTGTAGTTCTTGGACTTCAGTTCCTTCACGACCATAAGATTGTGTACAGGTGAGTGGAACCCGTTTCAAGTCTGTGTTGGCGTTCTCTTCATGGTGAATTTTAACAGCTGATGTTTTGAGCAGGAAGCAGTGCTGTGCCTCGGTACAGCATCTCTTTTAAACTCCTCGCATTCTCTCGGCTGTGCTCAGTGAAATCCTGTAGAGACGCAGATTCTCACCCACATCTCGTTACCTTCCCTCTCTTTCAGAGACCTCAAACTTGACAACCTGCTGCTAGACACAGATGGTTATGTGAAGATCGCCGACTTCGGACTGTGTAAAGAAGGTGGATATTCATATTACTGACAGATTGGCTCATTTTATTGTTCATGTTTAATCTGCTGCATCAGCTTCCCTAAAAGCTTTTCAGCCACAAACAGTTTGATCCCTCTGCCTCTGTAGGAATGGGCTTTGGGGACCGGACCAGCACGTTCTGTGGGACTCCGGAGTTTCTGGCTCCGGAGGTCCTCACGGATACGTCCTACACCAGGGCAGTAGACTGGTGGGGGCTGGGGGTCCTCATCTATGAAATGTTGGTGGGAGAGGTGAGAATTAATACTCACACACAAAAAGCTCTTACAACGTGATTAACACATTGAGTTCTAGTCTTCAACGTGGATTGTTGGATTGTCTAATGTGGATATTGAATGAAGTGGGATTGTGTGTGTCCTCCTCTTTTGTGCGTGTAGTCTCCATTCCCAGGGGACGATGAAGAGGAGGTGTTTGACAGCATTGTGAATGATGAAGTCCGTTATCCACGCTTCCTGTCCACTGAGGCTATTGGCATCATGAGAAGGGTAAGAAACACACACACACGCTGACTTTATCATCCATGAACAATACGTGACAAATGTTGCACACACATATCAAACACTTATTATTCACCAACATAGTTGAGAAATGTCCACTTAGTCACAACCACAGATGTCGCGGGGAAGTGAAGACTTTAATATCCCCTTAAAATGTCTTGTTTGTTTGTTTGTTTGTTTGTTTGTTTGTTATCATGAGCAGCTGTTGAGGAGGAACCCAGAGAGGAGACTGGGCTCTGGTGAAAAGGATGCAGAGGAGGTGAAGAAGCAGCCATTTTTCAGGGTAAGTAAACTTTTGGTTGTTTTTTTTTATGTGTGCACAGGGAAGAGCAGTCGCGATCATTCAGGTGTTTTTTTCAAAAGAAGAGCATAACAAGATTAAAAAACTCAGCTCGCTTTGACTGCCTCTGCTAGGATTTCTTTGCTCTGCAATCTTTAAAACTGATCTGCTGACTAAATAGCTCAGAATATCTTCACATCTTCTTTCTTAAATGTGAAGCAGCAGCAGGAAATGCTCAGTTCGGTGGTAACAACTCCGAGAAGAAATAATGAGAAGAATAAGCATAAAAAAGCAGCTTCTGAATTTCAATCCATTTTTTTCTCTGTCTCCTCCTCCAGAATGTGGACTGGGAGGCTTTGCTGCAGAGGAAGGTGCCCCCTCCATTTGTTCCTTCCATCGGCGGCAAGGAAGACGTCAGCAACTTTGACGAGGAATTCACCACAGAAGCTCCGACGCTCACGCCTCCGCGAGAGCCCCGCGTGCTGTCCCGCAAAGACCAGGACAGCTTCCGGGACTTTGACTATGTCTCTGACCTCTGCTAGTGGGCCGCGGACTCCTAGACCTCAAGGAATGTTCGATATCTGAAGGCTTTGCGGCAGTTTTGTGTCGGGAGCGGACCCGCGGCCTCCTCTGACTGTCGACTGACCGTCTGTCGTTGATTACACTGTGAATGAATGGACCAGAGGTTGTCGGTCTTTGTTTCTTTTTGTGTGTGTTTTTAAAGATGGAGGACTGAGAAAATAAAAGCCAGGACTGATGGATGACGGGGTGAAATGTTTCTAATATTTCGTTCACAAGAGAAGGACAAACGAAGGCCCCCTCTCCAGTCATTGTGCAACACACCCAGTGACTCTTGTATCTCTACAAAAAGCCGCCTTTATAATGCCTCCTGTGTGTCCCTGTAGTCACCTGTGCAGCTGTGAGACTCTTTGTACCACTGACTGTTTGAGGGTCGCATAACGGCCTCTCATACCAATGCCTTACATTTGTACTTTGATCCACAGAAAAGCATTTTATTTGACTTTGGTGGTCCTTTGTATACAGCAGCAGGATGAGTAATGTGATGTGCTGCAGAAATGCTCCACCACTCTCAGAATAACAAAAAAAAGGGGGATTTTATTTGCGATAGAGTGACATTCCGTATCAATTTTGTTGTCGTATGATGATCCGAGCCATGCTTGGTGAATTATGAGTCATTTTCGGGGTAAAGAACCACTGTCTTACTTTTCTTTGGACTTTTACCAACTACTTATTGAAATTTGTGCTGCTTGTTTTTTAGTTTCTGCCACCAACGTTACAACAGCCACGTGTAAGTGAGACGATCGACTTCTCAACACATTATTACCGGACACATACTGTTTGGGTATTGATACAAACGGCGGGTGTAGCAGACGCAGAATCACAACCACCAGCATAAAAGCTATGTGGCAAGCAGGTCGTTTCATTGTTTTTTAAATTGAAATCTGAACACTACAAGTTGATGTGTAAGTAACAGACTGTTCATAAAGACGCGTTCATTGAGTTATCTACACGCTACCAGAGTTTTGTGATGAAGAAAGTAATTTCCCTCCAAGACAAGTATATCTGACTCCATCAAACACTGACTATAACTTTTTAGTTTATTTAGTCTATAACTGTAATATTTTAGTGTCTGTTTTTAAGAACTTTAATCCACTGACCGTTTTAAAAACTGTCCGCTGCGGCCACTGCAGGGTTTGGTTTCCCTCACAGTGACAAAAATCATCTTTCAGCCAAAAACAGTATATCTGTAGTGATTTTTGGAAAATCTGTGTGGCGCCAGAAGCACAACGAACCTCATCAGCCGGAGTGGAGCCCTTTAGAGCTCGTTCCCGTGAGAGCTGCATCACATCCCAGTGAACAAGTTCTCCTGGCAATATGTTTGTAAATGAACTGCGTCATTTGAAGGAAACGGGCCGTTAAATGTTGGAAAATATGAGCCAGCGGTATAAACTTCTATTAACACTTCACTGATGTGTGAGTACAGGAGAGGTTTATTGTGAAGCTGTTTGTATGGCTGTGTGGATTTTACTTATCTTGTTTATGACAATACAAAACCATGTGAGAGTATGAGATGACTTATTTTATAAAGAAAACCTGGAGTGAATATGATGTGTGTGTATTGTTGTTGTGGGTACGGGAGTGTTCACACAAACTGAGGAAGGGGTCGAGTACAAGCACCAGAATAACGATGATGCAGAAGTATAAACGGCAACATGAAGAATGAACAAGTCTGCATATATCACAGTCCAGTTTTTGATTTAACTTTGGTATAATTCAGATATAGTTTATCAAGTTTCATGGTTTCATCTAATATGATCATACTTTAGACTTTTTTTTTAGTAAGGGTTGTTTTTATTATAAATATCTATGAATCTGTTTAGTTTTTTTCATTTTTAGATCAAGCAGTTCATCATTTAGTCAAAATGATGTATACACTGTATGCAAATGTATACAACAGGTTGCTGAAACTTATGAGGGCTGAGGATGGCGTCTCTTTTATAAGTTATAATCATGAAGGTTTTCAGTTAAATAAATCTCGGTCACATCATTATTTATCTCTGAATGATGCAGCGCAGTCCTGACTGAGCCTTTGGCCGACTGATGAAAGCCTGCAGCGTTTGCAGTGTAATAACTCAGGTGTCAGTGTGGACGCTGGCTCTTCAACTTACCAGTGTCGGGAGTGGCATGCTGTTTTTTTCCTGCTGAGCTGTGAGTAAACAGTTACTGTGGTTGAATAAACAAAGAAAAGACAGATGATTACGGATAAAACTGAGGTGAAGTCGAAAAACACACCTGCCACTGGAGATTATTGCTTTAAGTGTTGTAAAAGAGAATAAAACTTATAAAACGAACAAAAAAAATAAAAATCTTAATTAAGTCAAAAGACCTAAAATACTATAGTTAAAGTTATGTAAAAATACCACAATACAAACCTTTGCTCACTGAAAAGAATGATCAGTTATGATAATCATTGCTGACCAATTTTCTGTTGATTAACTAATTGATAAATCACTGAATCCTACACTTCTACAATACATAATAGTAAAACAAGTGTATTTGTCACATAGTCATACCCAATTATGTTGCCATGTTGTGTATTTATATTGGTACATTGGATTTATGTCATCAGCTTGATTGATGTGATCATCAATATCACCACTGATCACCATATCAGCCAAATGCAAGTGGGAATTGATTAAAATATCATTTTACTTGTGTGATCCTGAGGTCAGGGAGCTTTACTGTCCCTGAATCTTTATACCAGCTGTGTTTGCTGCTCTGTAACCTGACGTTTGACCTCCCTGTGAAGGGACTAATAAAAAAAATAATAACTTACATATAACATAGCTGTGTTTACACAATCATTTAGCAGCAGCAGAAGCACTTTTGCTTTAATGACCAAATGTCAGAAACCAAGTTTTCTCTTCATATATAAATGTCTGTTCCCACCAACAAAACACATCAGAGAAAATATTTCCAGAGATAAGCAGCTGAGACAAAATACACGTGGAAACTGTGTTTTACAATGGAGGCTTGTGATGTTTTCAATTGGAGCTTGAGTTGTGATGTTTAAATACAAGGCTGCAACTAAATACTTTCATGTGCATTCAGTTGATTTGACTAATTATTTGGTTTATAAAGTGTGAGATAACATTTTAAAATACCCGTCATGTCTTCCAACAGAGGTGACAGGGCTCTAATGAAATGAAAGATGGATTTGACTGCAAACTCTGTAGCACTCTGGGGGGATTCACAGGGTGTTCATAAATAAACGAGCAAAGCTTTCCCTGCTGGTCAAGAAAGGAAATCTCTCCTTCCTTAAGAACTGTGTCCCTCCTCTGTAGAGACTGTAAAGTGCTTTCCCTGAAATAAACTTAAGATGAGCATTATGTAGCTGACAGGACAATCATAAACAAAACAAAATTTTGCTTCTGATTGAAGTGTGCAGATCTCATAATGTAAATGATGAATTGTGTCTCTGGATCAGGGAGGATCACTCATATGTGTTTTCCCGCTGTGGGACAACTAAAGGAGTCTTGAATCTTAAATATTTTTATCTCCAGTCCGAGTGATGCTCAGTGTTTTGAAAAAGTCTCTTTTGCACGGGTGAACTGGACAAAAAGCGGACTCCATTGTTTCGCTGGTGAAACAATGGAGGGATCAGGCGGTGCCCAGTCTGTCTGCAAGACACGAGCAAGCGAAGTAGGGGGACGAAAGTTTAAGTGACAGGGGTCGAAGTGGTGTATTTTTGGGCTCTGAGGGCTTTCAAAGAAAGAAAGTGCTCCAGTTGTCAGTTAACTCTTTTTCACAGACCGGTCGCTCTGATACCACCAAAGGCCTGGTAGATGCTGTCGTCCAGAGAGCCGTCTCTGGCTTTTTCTGGTGTGGTCTGCACTGGATCACAGCGGGGGGGCAGATCCTCAGGAACATCCAGCCCAAAACTGCTCATGTGGACAAAGTCTGTTGCACCATACGCAGGTTCATACTGCTCGACTGCTGCCGGTCGAGGGGCTGCAGCACACAAGCTTTTCCTCTCACAACAAGAGGCCGTGGATCTGACTCCATTAACACTTAGTGCAGCTCTGCACTGCGGGGCCCGGCAGCTTTTACGATCACACGTGAAATGAGACTCAGGGCGTGTGGCTGAGGAACCTTTGTTCTTGTAGAAAAGTGGACAGCAGACCTCCAGTGGAGAATTAAACACGGGGCCACAGCCACAAATGACAGTTGAGCACTGATTGTACATTTCTGAGCAGAGAAACATTTTCCTGTGTTTGTCTAAAAACTTTCTTTCTCACTGCTCTCAATTGAAGAAGTGATGTAAAAACCTCCTGCAATGCTTCAATAAAGGGACTTTAAAAAAACCCCAGAGCCTCCTCTCTTCCTCTCCTTTCCTTCCCTCCTCTCCTCTCCTTTCCTCCCCTCCTCTCTCCTCCTCCCACCACAGAGGGGAGTCGAGAGCTCTGCTGGAAACTACATGGTGCTCAATTTTTCAAGATGTCGTCGCTGGAGCAGAGGCTGTCGCGAATCGAGGAGAAACTAAAGCAGGAGAATGAAGAAGCTCGCCGCAGGATCGATCTCAACATCGACATGAGCCCGCAGAGATCGCGCCCGAGGCCGAGTGAGTGTCCGCCGGGGAGCGCCGGGGGGTCGGTACCGGGCAGAACAACCCGGGGAAAAGCTCCGGAGAGGCGGAGGGGAAGGAGGGAGGGAGCTGCTACATGCTAACAGGCTAGCTACATAAACAAACACAGACTCGGCACGCTCGCTCGATTTCACCGTCAGATCGTCTGCCTGGGACACCGGGCCGTCCCCGCGACGATTAAAGTGTTTTTTTGAAGAAACAAGGCGCTGTCACGGGACGCGTCGCTGGGAGTCACGTCCCGACAGCTGCTCCGCTTCTGTCCTGTCAAACACGCTAAGCTAGCGGGCTAGCGACCCGAGTGATAGTCGGTGGCAGGCCCCGCATCAGCCTGGAAACATTTCACGGCACTTTGCTGCCTGCTTGTGACAAATTACCAAGGTGCCATTTGCCCCCAGCTAAACTGTGGCTCTGTGAAATTATCAAGCAGCGTTTTTTACGTGTGAAAAGTCTGTTTTCGGTGACAGTTTTTCACCCTTTTGACGCTAATTTGAGCCATCACACGTTAGCTAACGTTGAACGGACGTTACCAACCGTTGCTTATGGCGGTGTGTTTTACGTGTTTTTATTAATGTGTTTTAGGTAACAACTTCACATTTAGAGGTGAAATTTAACTCTTCTACAGACCGGTTTCATAAAGCCCTTAATGCCTGTCAGTGTATGTGAGGTGAGTGTTACAACAGTGGTGAAATAATGGGCCCTTGAAGCGTGTGGAAAAGTCTCCAACAAACAGCAGCTCAGTGACAAATAAACATCGTGTTGAAGGCAGAAAGACCTTTATTATGTTAACAGCGCACCTTTAAACGCTTTCATTCAGACTGTTCTCTCTGATAAAAAAACAATTCCTCCTGAAGATCAGCACTTCATGTGAAGTTTGAGACTCCTTAAAACCCAGTTTTTTGTGTTTTTTCCCCCTTTCGTGGTCTTTTATTTTAATCATGTTTTGTGAAGTAGCAGTGTGCAAGAGTGTGACCGAGTTAAAGATAAAGCTTGGTGTTATTCTGTGTTTTTCTTGCTGTCAGTGAAAAAAAAGCAAAACCACCAATCAGCTGAGCCCACAAACAAACCTAACCTGTTGTCAGAAAAGTAGTAATGTAGGTTACAGCCCTGATAAAACATCATGGAGCTGCTACTTATGATTTTCAATATAGATTAATAGATTAACATAGATTGAAAAAAATGTTGATCACTGTTTCACAGAGGCTAATGTGACGTCCTCAAATATCTCGCTTTCTCCACAACCAAAAGATCCTCAGTTTACTGTTTAAAAGGAGTAAACTAGAAGAAATCCACCTTTGAGAAGCTGAAATCAGTAAAAATAAATTTGACTCAGAAAATTAATTCATTGTCAAAACAGGCAGAGATTAATTTAATAGCTTACTATCAATTAACTAGTCATTACAGCTCCAAACCAGTCCACATTAGATCCACTTTCTCTGTCAGTGTTGAGCACCAGAACACTCCAAGAAATGTTTACTCCTGGTTGAGAAACATTTAAGTTAAATGTTTACTCCTTCAGGACTCGAGTGGTGCAGACAGGGTGGGAAAGTGTCGAAAGACAAACCAGCACATTGTTGATTTTGGTCTTTTCACAGGATTTAAGGAAAAGAAGGAAAAGCTAGAACAACACCATGCTATAATATACACTGCATTTTTTATGTATGAAGAGAACAAAAGCATTACAGGCATTAGAAAGTGTTTTTTTTTTTCCCCTTTTGCTGTATGATCGCGTGTGTTTGTGTACGCATGCGTGATCAGTCTGAACAGTGCAGTAATGTGCGTGTGTGTGTATATTTTCTTTCCTCCGTCTAGTCATCGTGATCCAGCTCAGTCCTGCTCCAGCCCCTTCCCAACGTGCAGGTATCATTCAATCCATCGCTCTCTCTGCCACTGCACCTCTCTGTCTCCCCCCTCCAACACCCGCGTTCCCCCATTTCACCTCCCATCCTCTCCTCCTCCATCTTTTGTCTCTCTGTTTTTCCAAACCTATCGGAGAAAAACACTCATACAGCTCCCTACATTCTCACTGGCTAAGTTTCCTTTGTTATGCTCCCACCAGTAGAGCCTAACAGGCTCTCGAATCTTACTGCTTCTCTTCCTGGAATGACTCACGTTTGTCTTGTTAACACTTTTATGCACGTTTCTTACATCAACTTCGAGTGGAAAAAAGGACAGACTGTGTGGAGAAAGATCTGCTCCGTCCTCAACAAGTGGCTGTAAAAGTCAGTTTACTCTCCAGCAGATTTAGGGGCATATAATGTTTCAGCCTGACCGACTGAACTGGTCTTTAAAGTGACCCAGCAGAAGAAAGTTGTGTTGACGAGGTGTAGTTTGCCTTCAGAAACACAGATTTACCGCAAATTTTTTTAGCAGGGCAGTCTCAAAACATCACATTTTCTTTCGATTTCAAACCTCCTCCCCGCATGCACTCTTACATTTCTGCATCTCTCCCAGCCAGCGCCTGATAAGATTAAGACTGACTCTAATCCATGTTTGTGAAACCAAGTCCTTGAACAGTTCTGAAATTTTAGTGTCGCAGTTTTTTTTTTTTTTTTTTTTTTTTTAAACCACCCTTCAAATCAAATCCCTTATTCATATTTAAATCTCCTGTCTCTTATCTCTTTTTATGTGTGTGTCTGAGCCAGTGGCAGGGCGGTGTTGGTGTGCGTTGATGTTCATGGTCTGTGTGTGTGTGTGGACGCGTGCGCGCGGGATGATTAACCTTCGTTTCGCTGGAGGCAGAGAATACATGGCGCATGTGGCTTTCCTGCACGACATGATGTTTTGGGTTACGTTTTGTTCGACAGTTCCTAATCCAGCATCCCCACTGGTCCGTCTGCAGCAGTCCTGCAAACGCTCTAGTTTCTTCTTCTTGTTGTTGTTCTTCTTCTCTTTGTTTTCTTTTGTGTGCTGACTGAAGACTTGCCTTCCTGTCCGAGCCCGACTGACTGTGTGACTTCCAGCTTAGTCTGTGTTATGCAGTTTTGGCCGAATTTCTCGTCTCTCTCTCACACATCGGACTGTTTGATGTTGCTTGTCTGTTATTCATCTTCTGGCATCCCCTTCTTCCCCCTCCTCCTTCCTTTTGCAGCAACAGTGTGTGAGCAGGAGGCGCTCTGTGTGTGTGTGTGTGTGTGTGTGTGTGTGTGTGTGTGTGTGTGTGTGTGTGTGTGTGTGTGTGTGTGTGTCTCCCCGTCTCCCTCTCCCTCTCTCCTCGCTCTGTCTGCCCGTCTATCCTCTCATCCGTCCATCTGGAGCCGGCTGAACTGTGGAGCTGCGATCTGTGCCAAAGCACTGCCTCAGTCCTCCTTCCTCTCCTCACTAACCCCCTCCTCCCCTTCACCAACTCATTCTCCCCCACAGGCTGATCCCTCCACAGGTGACTCACGGACACAAACACCTGCCGGCGCTCTCTGAAGAGCTCCCAGCCTGCTACCACCACAAAAAAAAAAAAAAAAAAATCATAACAACAGCCACGTCGTCTTTGAATGGTTTTTCAGACAGGTTGCTGATGTGAAATTGATCATAAGTGAGCATTTAAAGGCTTTGTCATTGTAGCTGCTGATTTTCTGGCTGAGCGTTTGGTTTGCATGACCGGTGTGTTAATACTACTTTTAAATTGTTCTGTTCTTTAACATTCTCCATTTGAAAATGAGTCAGCATTTGCTTACACACACACACACACTCATCTGATATTACAAGGTCAGCGTTGTTTTAACACGTCCTTGAACGCATGATTTGAGCCTGTAATAACGCAGAGCTAGGAGCCTGTTGCATCCTCTGTTTGGATTCTGGATTTCAGTGTGGTTCAGCTGTGAACCGGACCTACAACCGTCTCATTTCTGCATCCAGGGGTCATGAAGTCGTTTAAGGATATCGATCAGGCTGTGTGACTTTGTGTGGATGATACTGACTGTCAAACTGCAGTTTATGATGACTTGGGTTTTATTTTCATTGTTCTGACCATCAGCTCTGTTGGTCATGTTGACGTTGTATGCTGCAAAACGATCTCTTGAGATCTGGGAACGATGCAAAAACGCTAAAAATGATGTCCCAAGGGCCAACAAACGCAAGCAGTCAAATGATCATACAAGCTGTGAAAGAAAGTCAAACGTTCTTGGTGGCTGTGTCCTCTCACGGTTACATTTACGAAGAGAGATTATTAACAACACAGGTGCATTCACTTGTGATCTTATTGTTTATAATCTGTATGATCGACTGAGTGCTCACGCTTGTTTCCTAGTCTGACAGTGAGTTTTGACAGTGAGTACAGTGCTATCATAATCAATAACACTGATGGTTAGAGCTAATTAAATAAAACCTATGTTTTAATAAACTGTGACTTTCCTTGTGTGGACATCCACATCTCTAAACTGTACACCCCCCCCCCCCCCCCAACCACCCACCCACGCTGAGCTGTGGGCTAACCCTCTGCTGTCCCTCCCTGCCTGAGAATGGTGTTGCTTTTGCTCTGAGATAACTGTCCTGTTTGTTTTAACATTAGGTCGGGACATCAGCGAAACAAAAACAAAGCTGTAACTATGGGAAAATAAAAACAACAAGTTGATATGCTGGTTAAATACAACACACTGGGTAGATGACAGGGCTGCAGGGAGGACTCTCTGACATCGCCTTTGCTTAAAGTCTCATGGGAAATATTTGTCGTCCGGTACTACAAAGGATGTGATTCTCATCAGACACTTTGATTCAGTCATTGTGTTTGAAAACAAAAGATGTCTGTAAGTTATAGAGATAGCTGAAATGAGAAAAATAATGGCAATTAAAGCACAAATAATATCACCTTTTCTGTTGGTGCTTCACAGCTTTAAAGCACAAGAGTAGTGAAGCAAGTCAGTGCATGAATACACACATAGCCATCTTACACCTTCTGGCATGCTGGCCTGTGGTGCGAAACGTACTGTACCACTCGTTCTGTCCTCCTGTCTGTGTCTAATGTGTCATATGTCCCCCTCACCCCCTCACCCACCCCAGCGCTCCAGCTGCCGCTGGCCAACGATGGAGGCAGCCGGTCATCGTCTTCAGAGAGCTCGCCTCAGCACCACCCCTATACCAGCCGCCCGCGACACATGCTCACCCTGCCCACACCTCCGTACGGTCTGCAGAAGAGTCTAGAGAAGTATGTGAACACACATGATGATGCTTAAAGGACATCTTTATATTTATTTATTTATTTTATATTTTTGATAAATAACAACTGTCTGGGAATATCAGCCAAGGAATAAGTAGAAGGAAGTGTTTTTTACAAAGCAAGTCTTTTACTTGACTTTTTGACTAAATGAAACTCAGGAAGTTGCAACTTTGAATCTCAGCCATCTGGTTTGAAAATGAATGTGAGCATAGACAGACACACACAGACAGGAGATGAGTGAGTGCAGTGTTTCTAGCATTAGAGGAAGTATAAATGTAAACACAGAGACAAAACAGTAACAGTTATCATATATACACTCACACAAGATTGTACATGACCA
Organism: Leiopotherapon unicolor; assembly: GCA_036025355.1. NCBI lineage: Eukaryota > Metazoa > Chordata > Actinopteri > Centrarchiformes > Terapontidae > Leiopotherapon > Leiopotherapon unicolor. Next base: position 532 of record JAVQJZ010038287.1, on the reverse strand, counting down.
CAGCAACACTGGCAAGCAGGTTATGTTACATGCAGAGTGTGTGGGTGGAAGAGATGTGCAGAGACACACACACACACACAGCATCCATTTATAAGTGTCTCTCTTTCTCTCTCGCTTTCTCTTTATCACTCTCTCGCTCTCCATGAACATCTCACATACTTGAACGGCATTTGCACACACTGACATTGTTGTCATTTTTCTGTGTTTTCGTGCCCACAGTGCAGAGATTGACCAGAAATTGCTGGAGATTATGAAACAGACGGGTTATCTGAAGATCGACGGTCAGGTGAGATGTACACGCACATTAAAGTTCTCGGCCTGTAAATGTTAATACATACATGTCATACATACATGCTGCGCAGATCAATGAATGTTTATTAAGACAGCTGAAAGTAGTCCTATCCTAATGCACTGTTTATTCCCATTTTAGTAACATTTGCTACAAAAAAACAGTACTCAGGAGCTTTTAAGAAATAATAAAACTACAAATTTGCAACTCTTTAAAGATTAACATCTTCAGCATTAACCCATA
>JAVQJZ010038153.1:0-11667 GCA_036025355.1 Leiopotherapon unicolor | reverse complement strand
AAATGTCACAAAGCTGCACAGTTTCTGCATCTTTGACAGCAGCTTCATACACAAAACTACAACAGCATGTTGCATGACACCACATGACGATGCTTTTTTCTTTGTTTCTAGCATAAAGGTTAGCAATTTATCATTATCTTCACTGTGGATCTTTGACCTGAACATCACCGGCTTCTTATATTGCGACACTGTTAGCAAACACACAAAAGTTTAACAGCAGTTAAAAAAGTTGCCTTGTGGCATGACGAGCAGCAGACGATATGACTCTTTACGTTTGAGCAAAGTTTCTGCAGAGTCACTATGTTATATTCCAGGAAGCCAAACTCTACATTTCACAGAGAGAAAGCCTGCTGTTTCTTGCGTGGGAGCATCTGACAGGAGATTCCTTCACCTCACTTTACCTGGAGAGAAAAGAAGCACTATTGTTGTGTTTAAGGCATCGGCCTGCGCCGCCGTGGCTCTCTGCTCATTTATGTTTACGTCAAAAGTTTTGTTTATGGATTCTGCTCAACACAACGTCAGCATCAAACATTCGGCATCGCCTCGACTTCAGAGCGGCACAGCCCCAACGCTGGATGTGTGAACAGAAAGTTCACCTTCAAACTGTGCACGAGAAGCGGCTTTCTAAACTCAGCCGGGTAAACTAATTCTATCAGTTCGCGGTGCATTTGCATGCTCGCTATGTGCGGCGCCGAGAGGGCCAAAGGCAAACACACGGATCCACAGAAACAGACGCACAAACACAAACACAAACACACTGTCACCGGTGGAGGTCTGCAGCGAAGTGAGGAGGGAGATAAATAACGAGACGTGGTGGTGATTTATGAACGTCGGGATTAAATGAATTCAGTGACTTTCATGCCTGGAAAGATGTGGCACACTCCAGCTGATCCATATTCAACAAGGGCGGCTTTGTTTCTAATGCGTGTGTGTGTGTGTGTGTGTGTGTGTGTGTGGTCATGTAGTGTTTTATGTGTGTCCCGCCCGCGTGTCCCTTGTAAAGGGCATAAATCTCGGCCAGCACATCTGATAAAGTGCAGACAGGAGCTCACAGAGTCGCTGTTAAACGGCGATAATAGAAGCGAGCGGCACCCTGAGCCAATGTCAAAGCTGCATTTCTACGTCACTGATCAAACAGACGCCTGTTTATTCTCTATCTGCATTATTCTCTATCTGCATGTGTCACGTGTGTGTGTGCATTCCCACAGTTTCACAGGATGTCTCCCAACAATTATACAAACTCAATCCAGCAAACAGTCGTGTATCAAACACGTGAATAAAATTAACTCACTTGACAAAAATAGTGTGTCAGAGTTAAAGTATCACTGAAAAAGCTTCATCTGAAAAGAAAGGTTGCTGAAAGATGAAACTGTTTGATTCTTTAGCCACATTTCTGCTTATTTTCAGGGTTTGTCGGTGTCGTCTTCTTATGAAATGTTTATCACTTCATCATATTTATGTGGTGAATTACCTGAATTTATTATGTTTTTATATAAATATAATGTTTAAGCATCCAAAGATGTGCAGTAGAAACTCATGGGAGTCATGGGAGAAATGCAAATAATGTGATTAATTAATCTGATTATCTGAGATACGATAAATAAAGATCAGGGCTCTTCGACGGGCGTCACCTCTTCACTGTGAAATCTGTGGCGGACGTGATGCGTCCAGGTCAGGCATTGTCGGCCACGTGTTTCCAGCTTTGACGCGTTTGATTCACAGGTTGTTTGAAAAACTCAGACCAGAAACATTTGGTTTTACTTTAGCCTGCGAAGAACAACCACACTCAACAATCAAACCAAGTAAATCAAACCGCTGTGTTGAGGTTGTGACCTGTTTTTTCTCCAGGTGTGAATCAAAGTGTCATTTTGGAAATGACACAAACACACAAACAGAAAATCATCGACATCATAATTATTTTCTTTTTCGAGTAATCTACAAATAAAGATTCAGTTTTTCTTTCACGGTTTCCGAAAGTCTGAAACAAACTTTAATTATCACAGGATAAAAAAAACAAGCAAATCTTCCCTTTCAAGAAGATACGAGCAGATAACGTTTGGCGGCACCACTGCAGGAAAACGGCAGCTGATGAATCTTAGATCCTCTTCCTGCCTGATCTCAAACTTTTTTTAAAGAAGAGAAGAGCGAGCCTGGTCTGGGGCACCTGAAACTGGAAGTGATGGTTTTTACAACTTCACGCTCGGTTCCAGTAAATCTTCTTTTTTTTTTGCCCGCCGAGCGCCGATAACGCGCCTCGCTGAAGATGTCTCCAAGGAGGAAGTGTGTTTTCTCATTGTGAGCCTGTGTCCTGTGTGAAACGATTTCTCAGCGGGCCGCGTGGTAACCGTACGACACACACACACACACACACACACACGCACACACACCCTGAGATGTTTGACGGAAAAATTCAACTGCAGTGTCACATCAGAAATCGACGTGCTGCCCGGGGGGGGAAACTGGCTGACATATCGAGGTTGCTGCAGTACTTTTTTATCGTGGGAAGCAAAGAAAAGTTATTCTTCCATCAATTATCACAATCTGAGAGAAATTAAAACTTCTTCAGTCTTTTTTCTGTTATGTTTTGAACTGTATGCGTCTCTTCTGATTAGCTTTTCACTCAGAGGCGCTGCCTGGCTTTGGGATCGGACTTTGACACGCAGGTTTTAATTTGTGTGTAGTTGCCGTGATCTGTTTTGATTTTCTGACACTTAAAATGAGGTGTGACCAAAGAGAAGATGGTGGGAAAAGAAAATGATATCAGGAAATAGAGGAAGCTGAAGCTGCACAGAGCGTAAATAAAAAGCGATGTAATACACACACGTCTGGCTCTGTAAACAGCCGGCTGTATCATCCGCTGGCCTCTGAACTCTGCGGCTGGGTATCGCTCACGTATAGACAATGAGCCTGAGCCGGTGATTCAGCAGGGACGCAGCGTAGGAGAGCTGAAGACGGGGAGATGACTAACACCAAAACACAATGCCGAAGTGAGAGATAGTAATCCACAAGCTGGGAGCTGAGTGTGGCCATATGATATGCGTTATGAGTCTCTTGGAAAAAGGCAATAAAACACATATAAAGGGAAGCACTGCAATTGAGATCTGTGAATATCACATAAAAGCCATTAAAGTCAAAACTGGGGAGGCTGCCGAGGGAATCGTGTTTTGCGCCGCTTGTTAGTGAACGCACGAGAGTGTGACGGAGAAGACGAGAGACTTTCAATGCAAAACCCTCTCTCGGTTTTTACCCCCCCCACTCCAGAAATCAGGCTCTGGATCTGCTCATTATAAACTAAAACCGGCTGGCACAATAGTTTCCTGCAGACAGGACGGGAAACAAACGCATTAACCTTCAAACCAACCAGACAAACGTGCCGAGGAACTGAAAGCGTCACATTTTAACGCTGTGGTGGAAATAAGAAGAAAACGCCACCTGTGACTGTGTGCCGCTGAGAAAACTCGCAGTAAATAAGATGTCTTACTTAAAGAAGCCCAGCTGAAAGGTCGTGATTATGACCTGCGTTCAGGGTCGAACTGAAGATGTCTGTCTCACCGATCAGCGCTCTGATGGGAGAAGATGAAGCGAGCTGATGGAGGACAAACTATCTCTCGCTTTTGTGCCGAAGAGTCCTTCAATCATTGTGATATAAATCCAGACAAACACACCATCGCTTGTTTCTGAAGTGTGAAATATGTGAAACATAAGACCAGAAAAGATTAAATTAGCTTCACAAACACAGTCGACTTTTTAGATTTATAAGAGAACTCGCTTATTTGTGTTTTTGATCTGCTGATGCTAACCAGCGCCACCTACAGGAGAAGAGCAGCTGCAGATGAGTAAAATCTGCTGTTAATCTGCACAGCGAGTGTTACGACGCAGCTCTTTCTCTCTTTTCACAGCTGCTGTTTGCTTTCCGTTTGTTTCACAGGTTTTAATTAGCATCCTGAGTGTTTTCCCAGCGAGGCCTGAGTACAGAAATTAAAACAATACAACATGACATCTTTCGGAGACTTTCCTTTTACTGCTTTACCGCTCATTAGGTAAACAAAGTGAAGATGATGCTCTTTTGTGCATCTGCAGGTGAGTCTACAGAAACAGACTGAATTCAGCAGAGACTTTAATGATTATTATTCACATTTCATCAAAGTGTGGATTCAACTTTAAGATCATTTTGGAGGAGGTGTTTCTGTTATTTAGCCAACCTTCACCGACATAATGAACATTTACTGTTGTGTTGTCCTGCATTAGTTGTGTCCACTGTTAAAAGTGCAGTGTGTGTGTGGCGATGGTGTCATTTTCAGCCTCCTGTAGAAGGCGAACGTCAGCAGGTTTATTTCTGATCCTGGAGCTGATGGAGAAACAGGCTCGGTTTGTGGTGACGGGTGCTTTGAATCAATGACGCCGTTCTTGATAATCACGTCTCTCTGCGAAGCACCGTTATTCCTCATTCGTTAACGTCATTAAAACCATGCGTTTCTGCGGCAGCGACGCTTTAACGCCTCGGCGACGTAAAGCAAAGAGGAAATAGATTTGAAATACCTTCACGTCTCGGTGGATGACGTTGTTGTCGTGGCAGTAGCGCAGCGCCTCGAGGATCTGCCTCATGTAGTGACTGAGGAGAAAGAAAGACATGGTGGAGTTGAAAACGGCTAAAAAAAAGACTAAAAATAAAGTGACAGAGAACATCTGAAGGAGGGAAATCCTCACCTGGCCACTGCTTCGCTGTAGACGAAGCCAGCGTCCGCTCTCTTCACGATCTCAAAACACAGATCTGCTCCATCCATACTGACAGAGACAGAGAGGCAGAAAGGTCAGAGCGGACAAAAAGGAAAGGTCACGCCTATTAAAACCTCTCCGTGATTGGTTGTGTGGCTGAAATGGAGGAAACAAGCAGCCGACCGACAGTGAAGGTGGTTTGATGCTGATTATCTTCCTGTAAACCTCCATCGTGGCTCAGGGATTTAAAAGAGTGACAGTTATTCTTTAAAACTTAATTAAGATTCACACAGGAACAAACCTGAGAGGGAAATACTGGCTGTCTGACAACATGGTTGGTTAGAAATCTTTTTTCTGATCCAGGTGGAGACTCATCATGGTACTTTTAATTTAAATATCTGCACTGAACAAACAGCAAAATGTGTTGTGTGATTCAACATGAGATCGTGTGTGACAAGTCCTCCCTAAAACCTCCCAATGAAATCTTCACAAATCTTTTGATAAACTCAGTAAGTGTGTGTGTCCAAGTCTTAAAACCGTTGGCAAACATGTTCTTTTTCGGGGGGATATGGAAGATTTTCAGAGAGATGAGAATATTTGCACAGCTCCACAATATTAACGGTCTTTAGGAGGACGAGCTGTTGCAGTAATGACGCCGTTTAAACGCTTTTGCATTTACAAAGCGGCCTCCAGAGTGATTCACAGTAAAGATACGGCCTCATCGGAGAGACAGCTGCAGGTGACAGCGCGGCTCAAAGAACAGAAAAGAGTCGCTCCTTCCCATCGATGAGCTGCTGTGGACCCACTTTAAGCTTCGGCCATTAGACTCAGTCCTGTTTGTCTGTCGGTTCACTTAAACAACACACACTTACGGCGTTCAGAGCTGCAGCCGCTCCTGTCTCTCATGATCGCTCTGCTCTCGTTCTCCCTCCAATTACTGCACCTTCTCTTTATTGTCACTAAGCCTCTGCACCAATTAAACGGGGCCGTTATGTAGGACTTGGCTGCAGCACATCCATATTTCCTCCTCTCCTATCACCTCACTACGCTCACATTTCAGCTTGCTTGATTATCCAGGAGAGGAGACGGGGCAGATAGGGAGACACGCCGAGCTGTCCACATTTATCTGCCGTGTTTACTCGGTTATCTGCGTCCGCTCTCGAAGGGCTGCGACGCTCAAACGGCCCCTCGGATCCACCTGCGTTCCCACGTGTGCACGAAAAACAGAAGCTCGGCCGCAAATGAGCTCCAAAAAACAAAAAAGAAAAACCGTGAAAAAACCCCTTTAAGACGGCTACCTGAAAGTATGACGGAGCTATGTGCGAAAACCCGAGCGCTTCCCTGCTCAGCGATAACAGAATTAAATGATAAAGGAATTAGTTCTGGAAGAGGAGGGAAGATGAAGATACGGAGCCGGATGGGAAGGCACAGCTTTGAGAAAGGCTGGAGGTAACAGCAAGTGTGAAATCTTAATCTCATCTCCTCGTATATATATATACATAGTGCTGCACTCACCCGCTGCACTGTCTCCCCTCTTTCCTTTTTTCCCCTCACCCCACCCCCACCCTCAGCTAACAAGCTTTCTCCTATCAGTGCTGATTATATAAAACCACCGCAGGCTTCGCTTTCTCTCCGTCCCGCTGTCATCCTTTCCTCCGTCTCTTTCCTCTCTCCCGCCCGGCTGCACGTCCTCTTTCCAAGCTACACCTCATCTTCGCGAGCTGCAACCCATCGTGACATCCACCCCCTGCACGTCCTGCAGACATCATCTTTTCTCCTCTCAGCCCTGCGTGTTGCTGGTGTGAGGCCTTTTTTTTTGTTTTTTGTTTGTTCGGTTGCATCGAGGTGGAGACTTACAACTCGAAGACCATGTAGAGCATCCCGTCTGAGCTGTAGGTCTCCAGCAGCTCCACGATGTGGGGGTGCTTCAGCATGTGGCAGATGCTGGCCTCCCTCTTCAGATCTGAAAACACAAACACAAGAGAGGGAGAGGTGAGTTCAGACAGGAGCAAGATGGACAGTTTAATATTAACACGCAAACACACGGTTAGCCCAGTTTATTCTACAACCACACCTTCATCATTTCTACAGACAAAGAAAGACTTTTCTTACTTATAGAAAATCCACTTTTATCCTTTTAATTTCCCATTTGGTTTTTGATTTTCCTCCCACTTCACACACTGTTAATCCCAAACAGTGATGAGCAGATCCACAGTCACACACGTCCACAGTGATGTTGTTAATTATTAAAAACAGTTATGTTGTGATTGCATGAATGCTGAACTAACTAACGCTGAGTAGCATGTGTGTGATGCAGAGGGTGAGATAAATCCTTTTTTAATTATTCATTTCTTTGTATAAATCCTGTTGGAAGTCTTTGTGCTCAGAAATACCTGTGGTATAAATAATCCATCCACCTGTCCATGAGTGCAAGTACAAGATGACTTCTTCTATATTTGAACCCTTTTTCTTATTCATTTACTACTGAAAGTCTGCTGTACTCTGGAGCTGGTTGTGTCTAACGGCGTGCATGTTGAGGATTTGCACCATCAGAATCAGGAGCAGCATGAAAAATCCCCAAAAGACGGGAAGTTATTTTCCACCTCTGGGCAGGATGATTTTTTAAAGAAAGGAGGATATTTAAGAAAGAGAGTTCAGTTGCTCTCTGGGGACCAACTCAGTTTTGTTGTGTGCTGCACAATAAAACCTATTTCACCACAGTATCTTCACTGAGAGGCCTGATTGAGAGTTGTGAGAGACCAGAACTTCCTGCTACATCAGACTTCACCTTTTACGAGCTGCAGGATGTGTTTGGCTCAGTGCAGCCGACACTGTGAGATCTGACCTTTTCGCTGCCCTCAGCCTCATCATAATGTCAGAAAACTGGCAGCCACCGTCCAGATTTAGCAGAAGTTCACTGCGGCTCCACGTCCTTCATGTTGAGACGAACGTTCACGCGGCGCCTCTGAAACGCTTCCACGTCAAAGCATTTGAACCCTGAAGCTTTCCTCGCTCTGCACCGCGGCCTTTCAGACCATCCTGCCTACCTCAGGGCTTCCTGTAACTTAGCGCCGCTGTTACCTGAGAGGAAAAAGGAAAACGCACAGCAAGCAGAAGGGTCGCGCTCCTGAAAAACCCGTGATGATGACTCATCTGCACGACCGTCTCGTATGCAGATGAGCCACGAGTCTTCGCTCTCCTTTAGCTCGAGTGATGTTTGTTTGCACCCATCCCATTATTTCAGGTGCTCTCTCTGCTGCCTGGCAATAAGCATGCACCTCTTTAATCGCTTCCTAAAGAAGAGGAGGGTTAATGGAGGAGGTTACTGAAGCTGAGGAACAATGTGCTGTGAGAGATGACGAAACACACCACTGTACAAAACCCTCCTTTAGATGCAGATAGTGAGAACCTTTGGATTTTATTAGATTTTTAAAGAGGTAAAAAAAGGGGAGAACATAATTTATGCATTTGAAGAAACCAGAGTTGCAAGATTGATGTGTAGGGGACAAGCAAACAGCTTCTACCGATCAATAATCTCTCTGATGCGAGTGGAAAAATGCTCCTTCATGTAAAACGAGTTGAATGGAGCAAAGGGAGAAGGTGGGTGGAGCATCTGCTGATCTGCAGCACAGGAGGGGATTAAAACGCCTCAAAATCAAACAATCACCCGCGTGGAGGGACAGTTCAGAGAGGCACTGCAGTAAAACTAATAATAAGAAATGCACACAAACTGCTTCACATACACTTTTTTCTCTCGACTTCTCCTTTCTGCACCTTTTCTTCCCTTCACCATCATCACCAGTCATCTCTCCATCTCGTCTGCTGAGGTAAAGGCTTTAAATCAAACTCTCTCCACCTCCATTTTGTGCGTCTCTCCACACGATTACTGAATATTGAGGCTGGCAGAATAACTGAGATTCACACAGCGTCTCAGGCCACGTCAAGGGAGAACTGTTGTTGAAGTTTCAGACATTTCCGCAGCATCCACTAAGTTACTGAGCTATTTATCATCACGTTTCTGAATACAGGTGATTTTTCAGTGCTTCCCCTCACCTGATGATATAAAAATCGACAGCTGCCCATTGTGAGCTGATGAGTTTGTGCTCCTGCAGCACAACACGCTGTCACAATAATCCCACGTTTACGTTTCGAGGTGGGAACAAACATCTCCCAACAGACTGCGCTCACATAAAAAACTCCTCATAACTGATGTTACCGCCTACAGCAAGCAGACGGAAACATTCAACACCTTTGTAAAGTTAATGTAAGACATTTTACACCTTCTGACTAAATCTGCTGCTTTTTACCTGCAGAAAGTCTGAAGTGACAGAAACATTTTGTGATGTGAAGAGGATCTGTTCTTGTGTCCAAAAAGGCTCCAACAGCTGATGTGCATGTGCAAATTACAGTCCAGGCAGTCGATCCTGAAGATTGCATTTGATAAATAACAGGATGTGCCTTCGGTCTGTACATCTAAACATAGCCTATCCCATCCATCTCGCTTTCATCCTTCCATTCACTCTCTCAATCCTTTGATCCACTCATTCATACGTCCCACAAAGCTCCTGTTCATTTTCCTCCTGTCGGCTGCTCTTCTGAGACCTTCTGAAGGTTTAAAACCAGAGAAAATACGGATCATGTACATAACCTTTCTGCTCGAGCGCAATCTCAATCTCATTTGCTGAAAACGCCTCAGCACGTGCACTTAACTGTATTAACTTTTAATATCTGTCTCTCCTGCTGGCTGTGCCAAAGCACACAGTGCGTATGTACAGAAACATGCTCTACACGGGAAGAAGACGGGAGCAGATTTTTCTGCAAAGATGTGATGGGACTGCATGCAATCTCACACATATAAATGCTCATATGAACTCTAATGAAAAGTTACTGTATTGTTCTTTCAGTGACATTTAATTAAGCCACGAGCCACTTGTGCCGCTGCGAGCCTCGGCGCTAACATTAAGCTAATCCTCGGAGGAGAAGCGTGAGGCGTGGGCCCGGCGCGAACGGCGTGCTAATGCTGCTAAAGCAGGATAAGTGGATACCTTAAGGGCATCGCAGCCTGCCACATTTAATGTCATCTGCTGCCCGTGTCCGTCACCGCAAACGCTGCTGGAGATTACGAAACATACTCCATAAAAAACAACAACAAAAAAAAAACAAACCCCACCACACCGGTTTTATTGAGCAACGAGGAATCTGCTGCAGGGCGGGAAGGCCACTTTCATCACTTTAAAGTGAATGCAGGTTACACAAGATCCCCCCCAAAAAAAGACAGGTGGAAAAGGAGAGGACGGATGAGACTTCAGGAAGAGCTTTGTGAAATTTACAGCGTGTTGTTTAACACACGCAACATGTTAAACTGCACAACTGATCAGTGACAATCAAACTCATAAATGTTTGATCAACTGCTTTAAAAACCTAAAAGAAATGTCACTGGATATTTTCTTTTAGCAGAATATGAGTTGTAGTTATAATTCAAACAGCATCCTATTCTACTAATCTTGACTGTAGGCAGTCCCAACTAATTAATTACTAATGAACTGAAGTCATTTTTGACCATGACACAACTGCTGTTGGCGAATACTGATACGATAAACGGGGCAATTAAAGACGTGCCGATCAGGTTTCTTTGCCCCTCAGTCCAGATCAGAGTCCTTAAATATCTGATCTGATGCTCATATTTACCTAAACGTTGATTAAATATTCATCTGACACACTGAAAGTTAAGTTAAATAAGTTTAAATCATTGATACAATGCCAGTTTAAGAGAAAACACGACAGACACTCGGTTTATAACAAACCTTTGCTAATAAAAGAGGAGGAGGAGAGATAAAGGATTTATTAGATTTGTTAGAAAAGTCAATCTTGTGGTGCAAAAATATAATTTCTCATATTCACACGCTCTCGTTTTCATTCATTTTGGATTTGTTGCACTGTCGGTCGTCTTGTGGACAAAAAGTCCAACACAAAAAGGATCAGCTGGTCCTAAATATGCTCAGAAAGGCCCCGAACTGAAAACTGAGGCGACGCAGATCAATGTGTCTTCAAACTTCCTAATTCAGCGTCTGAAAATATCACGTTTAGGGGCCCCGGAGGAGGAAACTTAAGAAGTCAAGTGCTCACACACAAATCATAGATATGTACACTTTAGGATGAAGTGACTGACAGACTGCACACAGCAGGTTTAATGAACGTTTTGTTTGTTTGCACTGAGACGTGTTTCCTTTAAGAGGCATGTTATTGTGCAGAAAAGCAAAAATAACAAAAGGCTTCAGAGGCAGCAATCTCTACAAATGTGCATGTAGAAGAACCAGGAAAAATAAAACGGGGGAAATGAGAGTAAGAGTCAGGGAGAAAGTTAGAACTGAGAGGAGAAAAACAGGAATATAACAGAGAGGAAGGGACCAAAAAGGGAAAGAGGGAGAAAGAGAGATGAGGAGGAGGAGGTGATAAACAGATGTGATCTCCACAGCGATCCCTGTTCCTCCTGCTGGGAGTCGAAGTCTGCAGAGGAAGGAGGCCTCGCTACCACAGCTGCTCCACACTGAGCTGCAGGTGTGTGTGTGAGTGAGTGTGTGTGTGTGTGAGAGAGACCTGACAGAAAACAGTCAAATTCACACAAACACACTGAAGCAGCTTTTATGACTTCTGGAGGAGGACAGGAGAGAAAGATGGAGGAGGTAAGAGGAGACGATCGAGGGGCATGCAGAGAGGAGGGATCCGCAGACCGACGGGGGGGAGTGAAGAAATCAGGGAGGTGGGCGAGCGAAGGAGGTGGGGGGAGGCGAGTGGGCGATGGCACATGATGAATTTTACTCATTCTCTGGCCGGCTTTTCTCTCTCATCCCCTCAGAGGGCTGACCTATTCGTCAGGCAGACCTCCGGACAGGCTGAAGAGAAACAAGCTGGTGTGTGTGTGTGTGTGTGTGTGTGTGTGTGTGTGTGTGT
>JAVQJZ010038150.1:0-20450 GCA_036025355.1 Leiopotherapon unicolor | reverse complement strand
GTTTAAAAAAATAAGTTATGTTGCAGAAATGTCAACTTGCACATACCACTGCATACTTCATCTGGTACATTAGCTTCAGGTGTTAAGAAAAGGATTGTTAGCTCGTGAGGTCCCTGTCTTGTTTCACTTAGTGTTCCTCGTGTTTATGTTCTGGTTCTCTCTGTTTTTCTTGGTGCAGGTATTCGTGGAGTTTGAGAACGCTTCGCAGCGGTGTTCTTGGGTGCAGGTGTATGACGAGGGGGTGAAAGCCGTGCTGGTGGAAGACTCCATTGTTTGGGCTAATCGGAGCGACGGTACCGTGGCCACAGAAGCTTTAGCATCGGCCACAGCCTGGCCCGCTCTGGTGAGTTTTCAGTTGGACAGTGGGAGTGAAAAAGACAAGTGCATGCAAGTTGAGCCCTGAAATGATAAAGCGGGAAATAATCTGCATAACTACGGCTGCCAGATTGGCTCAGTCCTGTGTTATAACCAGTAACTTTAGCTATTATTTTGAATGTTGAAAGTTAGAACTTGACTGTTAATAACTAATTTAAAGTAACAAAATCCAAACACTCTCTAGAAAGTTATTGTAAGCAATGCAGTGCCCTTCTGCCAATGAGGATATGCAGGAAGACCTTCTTTATAAAATGTAGGCAAAATTATTCAGATCCAGTTATCTGTATCCTTCTGAGGGCTAAAATTGGCTTTTTCTTCCTGCTATAATGAGTACTTTTTATGTAAAATCCAAGAATTACACATTGCAATGTTTTCCCGCAGGTCTTCCGCTCCCTGGTGGACAGAGTGGGTTTAGGATCGTTGGTTCCTGTGGAGTATTTCGGAATCAAGAATTTTGAGTTCCTTCCTGATAACAAAACTGTCCAGAGGTTTGAGGTGTGTATGTTTGTTTAACAGTGTTTATAAATCCTTTAGTGCTGTTAAATGTTAAAACATTTCTATTACAAACCAGTTAGTTCAATGACAGAGAATCTCGTTTTTGTTGTGGACTAATTATTTCAGATATTATAACCTGAGCAACATCACATAGCTCTGCTTAGATGACTTTGCTATTCCCTGTTTCTTATATGTATGTATATGTTTTAAATTGAATACTTTTCAATTTATCAGTCAGAATAAACCTTTTCTTGGGAAGACGATTTTTTATGCGTTTGTCATTATATTAAATAGTTGCTGCACTGGTGTCTTTCCTGTAATCTTCCTGTAATATGCTGGTGGAAAGTTTCACACGTGTTTGCCTTGTGTTCCAAGTTTTTGCCGCACCACTATCTCAGGACAGTGTGGTTTGTATCCTTGTGCAGGTTGATAAAGACATAAGACATCCTCTGTTGTTGGAGCAGCCCTCCCTGCAGGCTGCCATCTCCAGCTGGCGTTCTGACTTTGAACTGCAGGAGATCTTCAGGAAGGGTAAGAAGACTCAACCTTCACCAGTTTTTGTGTTGTTTTCTTTTACTACTGCCGTGCTCTCTGGGGTGTTTTGTCTTAACAGTGTTTTGCTAACAATGTTTTTATTTTGGGAACCTGCTCAAATATGCAACCTTGGAATAACTTTCCATTTTACAAGTTTAAACCAGGCATTTGTCTATAAACTTCGTTAAAGGATGATGTTAAGTAATGAAAGCACGGTAACAGCAGACTAACAGCAGTGACAGTAACTCACTGTTTCCGATTGAGACAATGTTCTTGATGAGATGTAGCATAGACACAATCTGCAATGGAAGTTCTTACTGGATCGAGAGATTTTCATGGTTAAAGACATTTCCAAAGAATTTTTCTTTTTTCAAGAAAAAAAGTACTTTTATGTTGACCAGCTACTTGAGCTGCACAGTGGAGTCACATCCTGCTCCTGTGGATAATATTTTTGCAGGTTTTGAATAATACATATGGGTATATAAGTAGACTCACTGATAGCGTGCTTAAGATTTGAAAAATAAGGTAGACAGTGTTATGAAGGTAGACAATGTTAAGTCTAAGGTGATTGGTGATTTTGCAGAAATGTTGCTTGCTGTTATGCTGCTAACATTTCGGTGGCGATGCTTCCACTCTTAAACAAAACTAACCTGCCCTAATTTGAATAAGGTCTTTGGTACCATTGCTTCTGCATCTCACGTGTTTCATTTAAATGTGCAAGGATGTAACTCCTACTTTTCTCCCTCTCGCTGATCTCAGGTTCTTACACTATACAAGGACGCAGGGTTCGTGTGTACCAGCCAGAGTTTGAGGAGTGCTGGGCCTCAGGACTGGTCTCACAGCACGACCCCATCTCACACATTATGGAGATTACCTTAGATAAGGTTTGTAATGCTTATGTTACAACTGGAAATGGGATGCAGTGTATAAGATGTTTAGACATCAAAATGCCATCACAAGTAGAAACTATTTATACATAAATGATGCACTGAATAAGGGGAAATTGCTTCAGTGATTAAGTGTGACTAATTTCTCTGAAGTGGGCAAACACAAAGAGTAAAACTTGGCCAAAATGTCAATGCCAGCAAACATTAGTTATCAGTTCTAAAGCTTTGACTGACACAGAGTTTCAACAAGAAATTAGAGGCCAAGTGAAGTGTATGTGTGCACAAATGGAAAGAAGTCGTGGACCAAGTTTAAAGCATGCAGGAAAAGCCAACGGTAGTTTTTCCAAAACCATGATGGGAAAAAATATCTGTTAAGTGTTTGTAACTTGAAATTGTGTCATCATTGAATAACAGTAATGTATGCAGTTACATGTAGATGGTTCGAAGCAGATTCAAGTTATTACATATTTAGATTTTGATGCTGACAGACTTGTCTAATGTACACAAATGTACATCATAAAATGTCCCTGATGCATCTTAAGTGGAGCAATGTTTTTACGTCACTGCGTGAAATTCACTTCCATCCATTTCCATCCTTTTCTGGTGCAGGGAGAAGAAAATCAGATGGTAGACCCTCGTGTGATACATGTCATGCTGGCAGAGGAGGAAGTAAGTTGAAGTATTTTCAGTCTCAGATTCATGTTTTTAAAAATGTTTTTAATGACTTCCTAACATTTTCCCTCTTTTTAGCTTGGTAAGAATGGGCGGCGAAGGAAGGATAGTGAAACAATGAAGGGCGACAGCGGACGCAGACGCAGGACTGCCTCCGAAGGTGAGGATGACTTGAACTTGAAACGTTTCAAAGGCGCAGGAGACACTGGAGCTGATGGGCAGAACTGTGGCGATTCCAACGAAACCCCAACGGAAGGGATGGGGATCTGGGGCGGAGACTCGTCCGAAAGAGTCAGCAGCACAACCAAAAACGGAAACTCTTCAGAGGGAACCTTTCCTCAGGGCAGAGTGTCGTCCCCCAGCAACTCTCTGCAGATGGACCAGTCGAACGCTACGCCTCCTCGTTACCCTGCCCACGTCAAAGAAAATGGTCGTGCTCTCTCCACGCAAGGGGCAGCAGACTCCACCACTGCCACTGCTCACACACCCACCCCCCCTCCCCTCAAACCAGCACCCTCTCCCTTCTCCACCACATCTTTCCCCTCACTAGGCCAGATGCCAAGCTTGGTCCCTGGAGCTCCAGCCCCCAAGGCCTCCCCATCCCCCCAGCCAGACCGAGAGGAGGCCTCCCAGTCAGCTTATTCTAAAACAGCTGCTCTTGTTTCCCCGGGGCCTGTCACCATTTCTTGGTCACATGACAGCGGCCCTAGTGTGGCGCTTTCTGCTTCTGTGGGTTTTAGCCCTAAAGCCCCGACCTGGGGAAGTCAAACTGAGGTAAGATGATCAATCATGATCAATCAAGTGATCTGCGCTGTCAATATCGTTACCTAATACCTTTGTCTTTTGTTTCTGTTCTATTGTAATTTTACTCAACACATTGTTTTTCTCAGGGCTCTAAAACTGGGTCAGGTTTCCGTCTCCCCCAGACCACCACTTCTGTATTTGGAGAAGTTACCTCTCAGACTAATGGAGCTCCCACCACTACCACAACCTCCCAGGATACTCCTCGGCCCTTTGGCTTCGGCTTTGGCGGAGCAAAGAATGAGAAAGACCAAAATTTGTTTTTCCAGTGCATGACCCAGAATTCTGGCTCCAGTCCAAGCCTAGCTGCTGGTCAGTCCCAGTCCAAGGACACCAATTACTTCACTGCAGTGTCTGAGAGTCTGAGTAAAGAGCCCCCAAGCCTCTTCAAGCCTGCAACGTCCAGTGAAGGGCTGAAAAAGTCTGAGCAGCCCAAAGTGCCTGAGACCCATCCGACAGGAAATGGTGTGCTCAACAAATCGTCATCTTCCTTCCAGGGCATGGTTGGCTCCACAGGAGGAAGAGGCTCTGGTGTTGGCATTGGTGGCTTGGCTGCAGTCTCAGGGGCTCAGAGTACTTCTAAGAAGAGCAGCAACAATGGAACTTCTGCAGGGGGCTTAGGGCTGCAATCTGGCTTCAACACTTCAGATAGTCACCAGAACCTTTTTCTGCAGGCCTCTAAAGAGCCCACCAATCCATTTTTAGCATATGGGGACAAAACCTCCCATACCTCCTTTGCCGGCCTCACTGGGGCCGATCCACCTGCCGGCCCTGCCTCGGACAGCAAACCAAACCTGTTTACCATGGCAGAGCCACCTAAGGGGATTCTGTCTTCCCCTTTCCCGGCACTCTCGGCAGCTGCTTCACCGAGCTCTTCCTCCTCTCCAGCCGCAGCCTCATCACAGAGGCAGCAGAGTGAAGGGACAGTGGCAAAGGAGGGGCAAGACGCTGGGGAGATGCCTTCATCCACCTCAGGCTGCTCCATGTTTGGAAACACTGGCCCTGGTGGAATGGAGGAGGTCCCTGGGTCCTTTGACCAGAGCCAGTCTCAAAAGTTTACCCTAGAGGAAAGAGGACAGTCATCCAAACGTGACTCCGATTCCAGCAGTAACAGTGACCTGTCGGACCTGAGTGAGAACGAGGAGGGTCCAGAGAAAGGCCAAGTCCCAGGAGGACCACCGCACCCTTCCAAGGATGGGGCCATGTTGCAGAAAACTAAAGTCCAAGGGGCTGCTAAGGGCCGTCCACGGAACAAACCTTTCAAAGGTAAGTCACACCCACTTTAAGAACCCCAAAATTTGTGGTGAAAAACTGTAAAAAAAAACAAACAATAATATTAACAAAATTAAGTTGTCTCCTCCAGTGGGCCAGTCTGTACTGAAAGACCAGAGCAAAGTGCGTCGTCTCAAGCAGTCTGGTGAGTCCTTTCTTCAGGATGGCTCTTGCATCAATGTGGCCCCTCACTTGCACAAGTGCCGTGAGTGTCGTCTGGAGCGTTACCGTAAATATCGAACCACGGATGACGACAGCGATGATGATGACGACCCAAACGTGGCCTGTCGTTTCTTCCACTTCAGAAGGTACGAGTTTATATACTCTTGCTGCTGCTCTCTTATTTTAGAATAGAAAAAGCAAATATCACCACTAACAACATGAATGAAACGTTTTTTTTTTTTGCACTTTCAAGGTTGGCTTTCACTCGTAAAGGTGTTCTGCGTGTAGAGGGCTTCCTGAGCCCTCAGCAGAGCGATTCCATGGCCATGGGTCTGTGGCTACCTGCACCAGCTGTCCAAGAGGGCCTTGACCTCGATACATCCAAGTACATCCTGGCTAATGTGGGAGACCAGTTCTGTCAGTTGGTTATGTCTGAGAAGGAGGCCATGATGATGGTAGAGCCTCACCGTGAGTATAAAGTCATTTCACTGATCTCACAGGTTTTCTGCACGTTTTGTTTTATTTTGTCATGTGTGTTTGTCCAAAAGTTATCTCAACATGTGAACCTCTCATAAGTCACTATCTTGTATATTAATAGTTTTTTTATTTGGCCTGTTCTTCAGAAAAAGTTGCATGGAAACGTGCCGTGCGAGGCGTCAGAGAAATGTGTGACGTGTGTGAGACCACCCTGTTTAACATCCACTGGGTGTGTCGGAAGTGTGGCTTCGGCGTGTGTCTGGACTGCTATCGGCTCCGCAGGAACAGGCCAAGGGAGGGTGAGTCATTACGGTGGCATTTGGGGACCTTTTAGAACTAAATTAACCAGTTCACTACAGGGTTATTGTGCTAACCTAATTTTGTCTTACAGCGTGTTTTTTATTACAATAATAAAGATGTATGTTTGCACGTTTAATACTGCTGATATCTTTTGAAATGGAGTGACACAGATGAATATCTTCTTTCCCTCAGATGTAGATGAAGGTCCGGAGGATGAGGTTTTCGCTTGGTTGAAATGTGCCAAAGGTCAACCTCATGAGCCACAGAACCTCATGCCTACGCAGATTATACCTGGGACAGGTAACGTGCATTATGATTGAATGATAAATATAACAAGCTCCCCCACCTCATGAGCATCGAGTATTCATTGCCTTTCTCCTTTAGCTCTTTACAACATAGGTGATATGGTTCACTCAGCCAGAGGCAAGTGGGGTATTAAGGCCAACTGTCCCTGTGCCAGTCGACATACGAAGCCTCTAGTGCGCCCTAGTGCCCCCAATGGGATTTCACAGGTACTGTTATGCCATAGTTTTAAACCTAGTTATTCAGACGTATTCAAAAGAGATTCTAATGTCTGGTTGTGGTTGTTTCAGCAGTCTACAACAAGCAGTGGTGGTGTCCTCGCAGCTGCATCTTCTGGTACTGGCACCACTCCAAAATCAGAGGGAGAAACATCAGCAATTAAAACAGAAACTACGCAAACAGCAGCGCCGTCAGACAGTGGGGGAGGAGAAACAGTGGGCAGTACCAGTAACTCCGCCAGTGGTACTTCCTCCCCATGTAACCTCATCCAGTCCTCTGCCAAGGAGTCACGTTCGTCAGGAGAGGGCAACAGCTCTGCTCTGCACTGGCTGGCAGACTTGGCCACACAGAAAGCCAAGGATGACACCAAGGGTAAGTTGGAAAGAAGAAATGCTGAGTCAGTGCAATCTCAATCAATAAAAAGAGTCATGATCAATATTAAAGTCGAAGTTACATCACCGTCTTCTTCCAGAATCCGGTTCACTTCGCTCCATGATGAGTCGAGACAGTCGGCCTCCATTTGGTCTGGACTCACTCAGTGCCCTGTCAAAGCCTTCTGCCTCCAGCCCCAAGTTATTTAACAGCCTCTTACTGGGATCCAGCATGGCGCAGTCCAAACCTGAGGGGTCCAGTCTCCGGGACCTTCTCAATTCGGGACCAGGCAAACTTCCACAGGGCCCTGGAGAGAGTGGGGTACCATTCCCCTCCGTCTTTACCTCAGCAGGCGTATGTATAAAGCTCTTATTACTCCTTGTAGTGGTATGAAGAGTACACATCTGTACTAAATAAAGAGGTATTGTAACAGACCCAAAACATTTATTGTGTGTATTCTGAGATGGAGAAATAGGCCAAATTGGGATAAAAGAACAGTCAGTGCACATCGCACTTTTTAGTGTTGTCCATATATTATATATGTGGAAAGTGTTTTTATAATGCTTAACATCTAATTATGTTTCAGCATAAACTACTAACAACAACAAAAGATGAGGCTTTTACTTAAAATGATTTAACTGGAAGTACAAATACTAAGGTGGTAAATATAAATCTTTTTTTTTCTGTCTGTCAGAGCGACAAGCTGAAGAGCAGCCTCCCAAACTTCCTGGATCACATCATCGCCTCGGTCGTGGAGACCAAGAAGGCAGAGGGCCGTCGGACAGGAGCCTCCGAGGGCGGGGAGCTTGGTGTGTTGGGGGCCCGCAAAGACGGAGTAATGGGCCTTAGTGTTTTGGAACCACATACCTCACACTCCTGGCTCTGTGACGGGCGACTTCTCTGCCTACAGGATCCCAGCAACAGCAACAACTGGAAGATCTTCAGAGAGTGCTGGAAGCAGGGACAAGTAAGAAACAAGAGAGAAACATGGGGAGAGCCTTTACAGCCGTTGGTAGTCTGTCATCAGTCTGATCTCTTTTCCTTTGTGTCCAGCCTGTGTTGGTGTCAGGGATACATAAACGCCTGAAAGGACAATTGTGGCGGCCAGATGCCTTCAGCAAGGAGTTTGGAGATCAGGATGTAGACCTGGTCAACTGTAGAAACTGTGCTATCATCTCTGATGTAAAGGTGCGGGACTTCTGGGACGGCTTCGAGGTCATCTCTAGTAAGTGCACAAACTATTTTCTGAAATGATTCTTTATTTGCTGTTTGGATTGATTGATAACGTGTTTTCTTGTGAATGCAGAGCGACTGCAAGATGGTGACGGCCACCCCATGGTGTTGAAATTAAAGGATTGGCCTCCAGGTGAAGACTTCAGGGACATGATGCCCACACGGTGAGGAACCCAGGAATAATGTTGCTTCTTGTGTGTATGTTCCAATGACTCTGTCATTTATATAAGCGCAGTCATTGCCATGCTGGTGCTTTGAAGATTTATACTTTATTTTGGAGCATTCATGTGAACACTTACGTAAACTTTTTAAAATGTGCAACATCTATGATATTTTGGACATGTTACTCTGAGGAACATTTGAGAATTCTGCTCTTCATGGATACAAAATCATTCTCGTCAGTCAGTTATGTCGCATGTGAAATTAAGGTATGAGCCTGACTTCAGCTTTATTTTTTTGGGTAAATAATTTGTAATGTAGACATTTTACTCATGTTGATTTTCTCACCTTTCTCAGGTTTGACGATCTGATGGAAAATCTTCCCTTGCCAGAGTACACGAAAAGAGATGGTCGTCTAAACCTTGCTGCCCGTCTGCCAAACTTTTTTGTGCGTCCTGACCTCGGACCTAAGATGTACAACGCCTACGGTGAGAAGCATTGTCCTATTCTGAAAGAAATGTTTCATTCCCAGTCGACTCAGTTGGATGCCTGACCGTTTTCTCCTGTTGTCCCCTTGATGTATATTTCGTCATCCCTCATTATCCCTCTCTCCCGTTCTTTCTTACCCTCAGGCTTAATCTCATCTGAAGACAGGAAGGTGGGGACCACAAACCTCCATTTGGATGTTTCTGATGCTGTCAACGTCATGGTCTATGTTGGCATCCCTCAAGGAGAAGGAGACCAGGAGCAAGGTCAGTGGACTCCAGCACACACCATCTTTCCCTCTGTCTTTGGTTTCCCCTCTTCTCTCTCTCGCTCACACACACATTTAATACATATTCATCACTTGACATTCAAACAGTACATCTCTAATTAAACTTACCTCCCAAAATTATGTACAAATATTCTGATCGCGAACAAAGTATTGAGTTTTTCCCTGTACTAAATCCAAGACATGTGGATCCACGGATCCTAAAGCAACTCATTTCAAAAGCTCAAAACATTATGTTACTCACTCATCCTTCATCAAACTGATCCTTCCTGAACAGACTTAAAAAAAAATTCACAGGTGTTTTCACAGATTATGCTTTATTGTTACTGTTAGTTGCTTCAGGCTTGATTAGTTTGGATATGACCCTTTAAAGACCCTTCAGTGGGTCTCACCCGTTTACATTGTGGCAAAATTTCTCATTCACAGAGGCAGATATCTCTGGACGCAAAGGTCTGTAGACTTTCAGTTTGTATCACTTCAGTAGCATGCCCTTCTTCTTGACTAACTCCCCTTCTTCACCTCCTGACCCCATCCTTCTGTTATTACCTGTGAAGTAGGGGCCAGAGCACTGGGACCCATCTGTTAGTTCCTACTGTGGTGTCTATTGTACATTTCTAAGGAAATGCAGACTTTATTAACGCCTTAAAACAATAACAGATAGCATTTCAGTTCCTGTTGGTCCTCTTTAGGGATCCTAGCTTTCTTCTTCTATGTAGATTTAATGGTTGGGTTAAATGTGTACTATAACGGGGAGTATCATCAGTTCCTGCTAGCTTTTGGTGGAGCTGTGCTCTGGTCCTTACACTGTGGGAGAAAAGTTTGAATGAAGGGCATCTAGAATAGGCATCCCTATTTCCTTGCAGGCTTCCCGTCACTCATCACAGTGACACTTGGCACAAACCCAACAGTGCGGCCACAGGCATGCTGTCATATACTGGGTTCTCTTCTTTGGCCCAGGAGGTCTTACACACAGACCAAAATCAACAGACATCTACTGAGTAATCCTTTTAACTGAACTTAAGGACGTGAAGGACCGATTTACACACACACACACACACACACACACACACACACTGTTAATATAGGTTGGCCATCTGGCTAAAGTCCACTAAAGCAAACACATAATTCATGAATGTGTGTGTTTTCAGTGATTATCTTTCTGATTAACAAATAAATACTAAAATGACAGGTTAGCTCATTTTCAGGCAGTAGAGTTAGCTGCTCTGTGTAATCAATCTGAAGCTGTGAATGTGAACATTGTGTCAGTAAATGTGACTGTGCAGTCTGTAACTTGTCCTTTTCTTTGCCCCAGTAGTTCTCAACTGGTCCAGCCGGGATCCAAATTCTTTGTTAGTCACAAAACCAAAAAGTCACTGTGATTAATAAAGGTTTTCTTTATCAATCACATTTTTTTGGGAAAACTCAAGAAACACAGCGTACTACTGCTTGAGATATTTGTATCATGACAGCCACATGATGCAGCCACAAACGGCACTTAAATAGAAACTCTTGCGTGCACTTCAGGATAAAACTGTTATGGCCCATAATTCACTTACAGCTGACCTGCGACCCACTGCAGGGTCATGAGCCACCAGTTGAGAACTACAGCCTTGTGCGATTTTTGTCAAATTCAGTTGATTTTAAGAACCGTGCTCTTAAAGATACATGCTCGGATACACACAGATACCTTGACAGTCCCTGTCACTGTCCCAGGATACGTGTCAGTCATTAAGCTGGAGTAAAGAAAAGGCGATAATGTTCAAGTAACATTGATTCACTCTAAAAAACAAACTTTTCATCACTGAGACACTGCTGATGACCCTTTGGTGCCCTGCGTGTGTGCGTTGTTGTTTGTGTTTGGTTCCCACAGAGGTCATGACCACCATTGAGGAGGGCGACGTGGATGAAATGACAAAGAGGAGGGTGTACGAGGGGAAGGAGAAACCTGGAGCTCTCTGGCACATCTACGCCGCCAAGGACGCTGAGAAGATCAGAGAACTGCTCCGCAAGGTCAGCAGCCGGTTGATTTCATTGTGAAATATCGTCTGATCTCTCAATATCATTGGCCGTTCTTACTTTTAACACATTTTACCCTGTGGGTCCAGACTACTTAGATTCTGGTTGCTCCACTACATTCTTGTTCATTATACCAAGATATCATCAACAACACCCAAAGATGATTGTGTGGGTCAGTTCATTGTGCCACGGTTTGTCCATATCTGCGTCAGGTGGGAGAGGAGCAGGGACAAGAGAATCCCCCAGATCACGACCCCATTCACGACCAGAGCTGGTACCTGGACCAGACGCTCCGCCGCAGGCTCTATGAGGAATATGCCGTCCAGGGTTGGGCCATTGTACAGTTCTTAGGCGATGCTGTGTTTATCCCTGCTGGAGCGCCTCACCAGGTGAGACGTTACGTTACAGAGAGGAACCTTGTTGTAGAGACTTGTAGAAACTTGTTCTTCAGACATAATGGTGGCCGTGATTCAAGTTTTATCCTGTTTTATTAATATCTTTGTTCTCTTTGCCTCTTCAGGTGCACAACTTGTACAGCTGTATCAAGGTGGCAGAGGACTTTGTGTCTCCGGAGCATGTGAGGCATTGTTTTAGACTGACCCAGGAGTTCAGACACCTTTCCACTACTCATACCAACCATGAAGACAAGTTACAGGTCGGTGTGCTTTTCACTCACGTAGTTTCTGTTTCACTTTGCAAGGCAGTCAACAACAAGAGATTGAGCTTTGTTTCTGTGTGTTTACGCGTTTACAATCTACTAGTTTGAAGGACAGGAGAAACGACATGAAAATGTTCATTACCCAGCTCCAGGCAGTCAGTGCAAGGCCTCGTTGTTGTTTCCATGTCTGTCGTAGTTTAACAGACTTCTCCTGTTGTTGTTTCTCAGGTGAAGAACATCATCTATCACGCAGTGAAGGACGCTGTTGGGACACTGAAGGCTCACGAACCTAAACTGGCACGCCCTTAATTCCTCTCACTCAATGATGTCCTGAAAAAAAACAACAAAAAAAAGACAAAACAAACAAAAAAAACAGCCTCTGACAACCACTCCACCACACACACACACACACACACACACACACACACACACACACACACACACACAGTATACATTACATACACATGCACATGTACATGCTGCAGAGTGCAGAGTACAAACATAGAGTGTAGGGTTTTTTTGGGGTGGGGGGCAGCGGGGGTGGGGCTTTTGGGGCAAGAGGACATTTGATTTGGGGAGGGATTAGACGGGGAGGGGCTAGTCAGCGCTCGATGAAGGAAGTCCTTTATCGCTGTTACACAGTACGCTCAAACTTGTCTAGTTGTTTTCCAATTATAATTTTTTTTTGATTAACTCTGTATTTAAGGTCAGTGTGTTTGTTCTGTTGTTTTCATTGTATATGTAAGACGTGAGAGTAAGGGAGGTAAAAAGCTGACGTGCCTTTGGAGCAGAGGTTCAGCTTCCATAAAAGTGACTGACACAATGTGAGTTCTGGGCTAACTTTCCTATTTTGATTACATCTGTATTATTTTTCTTTAATAGGAGCGAGGTTAACCTGTTTTTGTAGATTTTTTTTTTGTTGTTGTTGGAGTTTTTAAACAGCTGATTACTTCTGCCCTCTGTGACTGAATTGAATATGCGAAGCAGCCAGTGAGGGCAAGCAGACCAAAGTTTTGTATTTTTTTTCTTATTTCACTCTTTAGAGTAAGAAGTCTTTTCTTTTTATACACCATGAGGTAATGATTGGGAGGACTTCAGAGCAAGCAGTTTTTTCTTAATTTTTCTTTTCTTTTTTTTTTGGTCATCTATCTTTGTCTCACAGGCTGAATGATCTTCAGACTTCCAACAACATTGTTCAAGAATCACAATTGCAGCTGAACAGAACTACTGGCCATTAACATTGTATCAATATATATATTGATCTTAGCAGTCTGTTTGATTTTTCACAATAAAGTTTACAAAAACTGCTGTTTAGTGTTCATTGTCCCCACAAAACCTTTACGTATGTACAAGCAGGGTGTTTGTAGGGCATGGAAAACTAAATCAATTCATCTGCTGATCACTTTTTTTGATCTTGTACAAAAAAGGTTCAGTTAATAAATTCAGTTAATAAATAAATTAAACAACCACTCAGTTATTAAAAAATATAATTTTCTGTAAGTGGTATAATGTATTAATGGTTTCAGATGAACATCTGTCTTATCTAAATTTAAGGCTGTGTGCTTTCAGGTTTAAGCTGTGGAGGTCTTCAAAGGGAGAAAATAATATCTCCCCTTCTGACAAAGTTGCTTTCATGCTCTGTGTTTATAGCTCAGTTTGGTTATGGCATTTTTTTAAAATAAAGGAGAACTGGACCACTGAAGCCTGCATGTCTTTGAACTGTAGTCCACCAGCCTGCAGCCTGCTGTGACAGACAGTTTTACAGATGCCTCTTGTGTCCTTCCTGTGCGGCCCAGCTTTCACTGCTCAAGTCTGATTTAGTAAGTAGATCACAGAAAGGAGGATACAAACGTGAATTCAGTCACATACACTTGCTATGTTTCATTTAAACTCTTTAAATACACCTGTTTCCTGTCTGTAACAACAGATCGGGTTATTATAACAAACATTGAGCGCTCTGGCTTATTTCTAAACATTTGCCACTAATTAACTGAGCTCATTAGATCGTGTGCGACTCAGTGGATGGGAGGAACGCTTTTGTTTTGTTTTTTTCCTTGGTGGGATAAAGTGCCTCCTGTCATTAAGGGGCTCTGGCCCTTTAAGAGTCAGTCTCTCCGGCAGCGGTTGGGAGCGGAGCCGCTCGGATCCGCAGACCGCAGCGCGTCCTCGGCTGCTGCTGCTGGAGGAGGAGCAGGGGGGTTCACGACCCGAAGAAAACCGCGTCCCGGAGGGGAATGGGGGCGCACCTGGCCCGCTAGACAACCTCGACTAGACCCCCCCGTCCGAAGCGGAGCAGCAAGATGGTCTCCTGGATCATTTCGAGGATAGTGGTGTGAGTACGGGGGCTGCGACCGAGCGGGGGGCTCTGCTCACCGACCGACTGACGCCGAGCCGAGTCCGTTTTCCGCCCGAAACCGCGTCACGTTGGTTGAATATAGAGACGGTCCGGCTCGGTTTTCATTGAGCCAGCGAGGCTTAGCCGCGGCTAGCTAGCGTGTGCGGGTTAGCAGGCACCTGACGGATGATGATGATGATGATGTGCTGGCAGGCAGACAGGCCCGGTCTGCACCACAGAAACCTGCTGCATATGTCAGGCAAACTGCGGACGAAATACACAGGCAGAGGCTTTTAAAAACAAACAAACAAAAAAAAAAAAGAAAACGCTCAGCATCATAACATGAGTTGGGAAAAAATGTGGGGGTGATGCTAAAGCACAGCAGGCCAGTCACATGAGAGATGAGGGGGGGTCTGTCCACCCTCACATCTGTCCACCCATCCATCCATGATTAGGTTAGATAAATGTATATTCTCAGTTTTACAGCATGTCATGATGCTTAAATGTCCCAGGCCTCCTCCACCTGTGCACCACATCCCCACCATGTGGATGACTCGACTAAAGCCAGCAGCTGTCACCATCCTCATCCCTCATCATGCTTATTTTTCACCCTTTTTTATAAGATGTACTTTGCTGTATTGTCTCCTGTCAAGTGAGGATGTTGTGTTTCCTCTGTCCATCTCATAATTTTCGTCAGTTTGGGTGAAACCAGGCTGTACTTGGCAGCGCACGCCTCAAAAACACAGCTACGAAGGTGTCTTTTTGAAAGGCCCAGGTGTCGTCGCTGCCTCATCCCTGTAAATATTCTGCTCGCCTGCATTACGTAAGCGGAGGATAACATGAGCAAACAGTTACTTTTACTGGCTTCCAGCTGGCTCTTCCACTTCGCTGCACCTCCAGGTAGTCATGCGTCGACCGGAGGCAAACAATGTGACTGGATATGCATCATAATGGCTGCTGCACATCTAACACAAGATCAATCATCTGTCGCCTCTAATCTGAGCATTAAACAAAACATGCAGCTGCCTCTTTTTCTTTTATTATAATCAGGCAGCCTCCCCTCCTCCTTTTTGTTTTTTTAACAGAAGAATCATTCTCCTAAATTAAACTTAAAGCACTACTATTTCTGGTCCTGGAGTCTCAGCGAGAGGACGAGTTGCCCTCAAACATCTGAGAAGCGAACCTGAGATGGGGACACAGAGAGACACAGGGTGTCTGCTGAGGGAGTCTGCTAGCCTAGAGGCCCTTCTGCGAGTCGCGTCGGCTTACTGTACAAAGCCGAGAGGCGCAGCACACATGACTGAGCAGCTCGCACACATGGCGGGACACAAGACATTCTCGAACGCTGGGAAAAACAGTCAGATGCGCGCAGGCTACCAGCAGCTGGGAGCACGAGCTTCGCAGGTAGAGAGGGAGTCGGTGTGAAAAACATTCAGACCTGAGCCTTAGATAAAGTCGGCGGTTTACGCTGGACATATCCGGACACACTCATGGCTCTTTGAACTCCCTGCTGTCCCCTCCTCGCTCAGCATTCAGCATCCTGTCACATCAGCACAAATCAGCACAGTGGCACAGGATGCCACAGATGCGCATGAAAAACACGACTGTTTGCACAGCACCCCGGTCTGCACGTGGGCTGACACATGGTGACCCACCCCTGTCAGACTCTTGTGTGTTTTTCCACTTTGTCTCTCTGCTGTCCTCCTGACACTGTGATCTCCATTATTTTTTTTTTTTTTTGGTACAAGCTGCCGGTCCGTCTGTCTCCTGTGACATTGCCACTGGAAGCCACGTAAAGAGGCTATTTATCTTTGCTTAAGCACAAGTAGCCCAATAATACAGAAAATAACTTGTCTATGTGAGCTCAGAGCTAACACGGCTAACCTGCTTCTCCTGCTTCAACACCCGGAGGCCGTGTACTCCAGCTGACCCCCCCCCGACCTGGCTTCTCTGCCTTTTTGTGTTTGTCTTTGCAGCCTTGCCTTTGGGACACTCTATCCAGCATACTCTTCATACAAGGCAGTCAAGACGAAGAATGTGAAGGAATATGTGAGTATCACCTCTGGTTAGTAAATCGCAGCAGACCGATTTTAACCTCTGTCGGCTCTGTTTGACTTTTGGGATGTTTTGCCCCAGGCTGCTGTTGGCTATTTTTAATGCTCCTGTTTTTTAAGTTCACATTGAGATTAGGAATGTAACACAAAGCCCACAGATAGGATTCAGTGCAACCTCACACTTGGTGCTGTTTAATTGGAGGACATGCATTAATCACATGGAGTAATTTTTGTTTGGATAGCTCAAAGACTCATTACCAAGATATTGAGCATGTTTGATAATGACCTGCTCGAGTCAGAAACCTGTTATGGCAGCTAACTGGGGCACACCATCCTTCATGAAATGGGGACAGTCTTGGCTGGAAACAGGACAGTAGTGTTTTTCTTTCTTTTGAGCAGTTTCCTCCAACATGTGCAAAGCATAGTTGAATGTTGATGATTACGTAACATCCTGACAGGCTACTTATTCACATCATCTAGTGCATTTGTGTCCAACCTGGAAGTCACAGAGTAACTGATTGGGCTCAAGAAGATTAACCACATGGGAAGGAACTGAAAATCAAGCAAAATTGTGTGTATTTGCTCTGAGAACTGATCACAAACAAGCCCTGCTTTTGGGGAACCGTCCAATCTGGCCTGAACACTTGTGGCATTTTAAATGCACAAAACCACCCAATCCCTCAACAGCACAAGGGCTCAGATTTTGAATGTGCACTCCCTTGTTTTGCTGTGATGTCCTATAGCGCCTGCAAATCCCAGAAAGTGTCCCTTATTATCACTGATCTGTGAGAAAAATCTGGTGTTTGGTGGCGTCATAAAAACAACAACAAATAAAGTGGTAATGAGTTGGAAACCAGTACAAAAAGCAGTCGGTTCCCAGTCTGTTGCTGGTTGAGTGTCGGGGTCCTCCCTGCTTACCTCATCACTGCAAGGGATGAGAGCGAGACAGAGAGGGAGACAGAGAGAGAGAAGGAAGGGGGAGTGGGGGTGTGCATCCAAGAGGAGAACGATGAGAAGGAGGTATCATCAGTAGCAGCACTCTGGCTCTCCGCCTAGATTTGCCCTGGAGAACAGTCTCCTCCTGGTAGGTTACCATGGCAACACCCCACTCCGCTCAATTGCTGCTCAAGCAGGCCACAGAAGGAGCAAACCAGGGGGAGGAGGAAGCAGGAGAGAGGGAAAGTGGGGGACGCCATTTTTAGAACCGATGTTTTCATTCCCCTCTCCTCTTGTTTGGCTCGTTTCTAATGAGTCGAATGATTCAGCATTATGCGTGATTGCGTGGCTGCAGGCTCGCAGCCTTACTGCTTTTTTAAACATGCTGTCACCATGCAGTGCTTTTCTCTCATTTAGTAACATTTGAATATGCCGAAATGTATTTGCTTGTTGGTCACTTGGTATTGGTTCCTTAGCTCGTTTGCCTCTTTAAGTCTCCAGCAAGAGACATGCCCCACATTTCCTTTTGTCTGCGGCAGATTAACCGTGCATACTGATGTGATCTGACAGGACTGAAACATATGTCGTGCCTATGCTTCACCATGTCTGTTCAGCTCCACGTGTCCTGGCACGTGCACACTGTATGTTGTGGATACTCATGTGCTATTTTTGAGATGCTCTCTTTACTCACGTGTGTGTGTGTGTGTGTGTGTGTGTGTGTGTGTGTGTTTGTGTGTGTGTGTGTGTGTGTGTGTGTGTGTGTGTGTGTGTGTCCAGGTGAAGTGGATGATGTACTGGATAGTATTTGCCTTGTTCACCACAGCAGAGACGGCCACAGACCTGCTTTTGTCGTGGTGAGCTTGTGATAAATAAACTGCTTATATAATATCAATGGATGCATTCATGTGTGTATCTAGTGCTAAGTGTTCTTGACATTTTTAGTACAGTGATCTCTTATTAAAAATACCTTGTTTACACTTTCACTCACACAACCACTTGGCTGCCTTACACGTCAGAGTAGCGTCTTACCTTCTCTAAGTGTGTCTCTTGCTTTATAATGTCTGTAACGCCCTCACAGCGTTTTTTCCTACCTCTCCCACTCTTTGTTTCATTACACAGGTTTCCATTTTACTTTGAGCTAAAGATTGCTTTTGTAATCTGGCTCCTGTCCCCATACACCAAAGGGTCCAGTGTGCTCTACCGCAAGTTTGTCCATCCGACCCTGTCCAACAAAGAGAAGGTGGGAACGCAACCCTTTTTTAAAAGAACAAAAAAATTCAGTTTGTCTCACAGATTTATCCTAGTGTGTAAGTCTACACGAAAATAAGATAAACATTTTTTTTAATGCTTGTTAATTTACCTTTTGTTTTCTTTTATCTCGATTCTTCATTTCTCTACCTCCTCAACTGTCGTTCTGCCCCGCCCCGTAGGAGATAGATGAGTACATTGCACAGGCCAAAGACAGGAGTTATGAGACCATGATGAGGTTCGGAAAGAGGGGTCTCAACCTGGCTGCGAATGCTGCTGTGACCGCAGCCACCAAGGTGAGCCAAGTGTCCTGTTGAAGTTGGATGCCATTGTGATTTGATAACAAAGTGGTTGATGTTCGATTGCTGTTCTTCATTGTAGATTCTGTTGAGTAATCATCTAAAAGATGTCAGAAAAGTGGCCATAGCACTCATCACAGTTTCCAGAGCACAAAAGTCTTCAGTTTTTTGTTTTCAGTTAAAAACCTAAATATCTTCACATTTATGATAATATTAAACAGAAACTCAGCAAATCACCACGTATGGAAGTTTCTCGCCCATTTAAATGGGACAACATCTTAATGGCCAGCAACACTGTTTGCACAGAACACAGGACAAATATATTTCGAGCTCTGGCTTCTGAGTATAATTGCCAAAATGAATCATAAATCAGTATTTCACCAAACATTGAGAATGGAGGAATAAAAACTAATTTTTGCGACTGATGCAGTGTTGAGGGATAGGTAAGCTGATACTGTCACATATTTTATGTGTCTGGTTTTTCGTCTTTCCGTTGATGCCCAGGGGCAAGGCGTGCTGTCAGACAAGCTGCGGAGTTTCAGCATGCAGGACCTGACTCTCATCAACGCTGACGACGATCTGGCTCTGCACACCTCAGAGGGCCGTATGAGACGGGACCACATGGACGAGATGAGCTCGGGGGCCAGCACGCTGCCCCGGGCCAAGAGCACTGCTGCACGGCAGAGTAAGGCTTCGTTGCACTGCATCATTAGCAGCTCCGCGTGGAGCAGCACACGTCTATCGGGCCTGAGGATTCAACACCTTTTTATTTATGAGTAGGACAGCGGTTAGTCAGGGCCAAGTTGAGTCATGTGATGTAAAGCACTGCAGGATGGCAGGGAGGAGGAGAAATAAGTGATCAGTGGTGTGGGGGGTGGGGGGGGGGTGAATGTGATTCCAGTGGGAAGAGAGGCTTTGTGTCTCACAACACAACTGGCTGCCTGGATGTGTGGGCCCGATGAGCTGTGAACTGTGTGTGTGTGTGTCACACAAAGTCAGACAAAGTCTCTTTTTTTATAAGCTCTTAAATCAGATGATCTAGAGCCAGAGCATGTTGTGTGCATCCTTGAGGTTTTAACGCACAGCAAAGGAACCGCAGCTGTAGTGTTAAAGGTTTGGAAAAGTAAATGCTAATGAAAGAGCATGGGAAGTTTTTCTTTTCACTTCCTGGACACATTTTTTCTTTTTTAAATCCAGATAATGCAGGCTGGGAAGACGATTTTGAGAGAGACCTTTTATTATGTTCAACTTAAAAACTGGCAGAGACTAAAAACTATGATGTCATGGGTCCACTAGGTGGTGTGAGAGACTGCGACTGGAATAAAATGCTAATCCACACTTTTGTCTTGTAAATACATGATTAGGTTGTTTCATCTATGTTGCAGGAATGCAGAAATCTGACTCATTAAGATACCATCCACTTTTTGTTTAATCCTGCAGCTCGCTCATTGGCAGCCGCTTCCCTTGCTGATGACGCATCATCCCAACACAGCTCTGACCAGTCAGAGACGAGGACTGAACACTCTGATGAAGATGTGGGAGAAAAAGCCCCCAAACGCGCCACGGCCGTGAAGGCGACCAAGAAACCTGCTGCTGCTAAAACAGAGGTAAGGCCAGTGAACACGCACGCGCACACACACACTGGTTCAGCTGTGAAATATAGTATTTTAGAGGAGAAGTTTGGAGAGAAACATAATCCGACGTGTAACGTGACTGCTGGGTACAAAAAAGATTTCCACATCATGAAACTGTCATGAATCTTTGTGGTGATTGTGGTTTAAAACTTGGATCACTTTATTTTTACACAATTTTTACAACATGATATTTACTTTTTTCTGAAATCAAATTATTAATATTTTTTAAACAATATC
>JAVQJZ010038131.1:0-10700 GCA_036025355.1 Leiopotherapon unicolor | reverse complement strand
ATTTTTAAAAACACTCAAATGAATGACTTACTTATTTTAAGCCTTTTTAAAATACACTGTTGGCGCTACAAAACTCACCTGATTGTCATGGTCCATCAAAGGTACACCTCAGATCACTTCAATGCATCATTAGTAGTTTGGTGATAAATACAGAATATATTAACAATAAAGGACTTTTCCCCCCAAAAAATCTGCTTGGTTTCATTAATCTAGAAAAGCAAAGGGGGGAGAGGGTTGCAGCGGTTGCAGCGGTTGCAGCAGCTGCAGCACTTCATCAGCCACTAAATGGCAACACCTGTGACCAATTGCACTTACTAAGGGTTTTTCCTTACATCTGAATTCTTGCTTTGAACAAAAGAAACTGTAGAAAAAGCTGCCAAAATGCTTACAATTGTGCACAGTGTTAAAACCTAAATTTGTTAAATGTAAACACTGCTGAACACATTAAGATTTGAATTTTTACATCCAATTAATATAAATGTTTTGTCAATTAAAAAAGTGAGTTAAAACCTCAAACTGAAAGGACACAAGCAAGAATTTACACATAAGGAACGACCCTTAGTAAGTGCAATGTTGATGCTTGAATTTCATTCAGAGGTTGTGACCTGACCGATCCCGTCTGTAGTTTCACACGAAGCCAGGAAATGGGAAAACGGCCAGCTTTCCCTTATCCACGGCTAAAAAAATCAGCTTACCAACACCTATAAAGCTCATTAAGATAATCAAGCTAATTATATACTTTTTATCTTGTTTGCTTAATCTCTTCAAATACACATAAATAAAGACATTTCATGATTTACAGGGGAAATGCACCAAACCGTTTCCAATGACTTCTCAAAGTCCATCAAAGCGTTCCAGTTAAAAGAACGGTTTGATATCGTAGCTACGTTTAAATGATTCGTCTTTGTAGAAGTCATTGTGGACGTTTAATTGCTTCATTATCTGTCTGCAGGCCTACGGGTCACACTCACGTGTCCTCAGTTCTGTGCAGGGTTTGGCTGCTGATGTGGGCTGCGCCGTGACACTGGGAGATCCAAAATGACCTGTAGAAGTCAGTGTGTCGGCTTAAGAAAAAACAGGTCAACAACAGGAGGCGTTTTGGACTCACACTGCACACCGTGCTTTTATGGAGTGGCGGGTTATTAGTATGGAATATTCAATCGTTTATTGAGGTGGGCTCGAGTGCTCGCCGGAATCCTGCCTCTGTAAATTTACTTTAATTTCAAAATCAGGTAGGCTCCTTAGCTCACAAAGCATCCAATTACTACTGAGACAGAATAATGACTGGTGCGGAGCCGACACGCGCGGCGTTTCTCATTCGTTTCCTCGACTGTGGTGAAAACATTTTGCGTAATAACACAAAGGTTCTCCAAAGCATTCCAGCTGCGTTCGACGACGCGACGCCGTGCTGAGATAATGTTATCTAGTGTTACGGTATCCGCTACGGCCGTCCGCTGGACTAAACGCATCATTGTCACTGCGAGACAGCAAACAGATAACATTAGTGCAGAAGACAAACTCGCCTTGTTCATATGTGCATTGTGACAAAACAGCGCTTCAGATTGATTCACTGAACTTTAAAAAGGTAAACATCTTGAGGAGAATTGCTCCCAGACCCTCAAAGCAATTCAAACAGTGACCTGAATATATGACAACAAACTAAATTTACAATTAAAAATCTGTTCAATTTACAGAGGCGAGATTCCAGTGGCAAAAAAACACACTATAGGTGCAAAACTCAAGCACGTGTTTATGAATGATTTCATATCTCATATGCCAGCAGCAGTACTGTACAGACATGCAGCCAATCGTGATGCAGCACAACTGAAGGAAACGCTGGTGTGAGCGGGTCAAAGTGGCGAACCGATCGCATGCAGCAATCCAACACCAAATGTTCTTTCTTATTCACTGTTGTCATGTTGAGCAATGCAATTTATAGCCGTTTCCTACTGTCATAAATACAAAAAAAGACAAATATAACTGGCAAACAGTAGCTGAAGGAGTCGCATTGATTTGCTGTTATCATCAGATCACACAGACAGCTTTGGGAATTGTTCAAAGACACTTTGATGCATGCAAGCTCTTGTTTTACATTTTACAGGCTTAAACCTCACCGACAAACTAATTCTCTTACTTTTTCCAACCATCAAAAGTCAGGAACGGCGTTAAACAGAACCCCGGCCAGTGTTTCGGCCGATACGACGCTAACCCGTCAAACCAGGTCTCCCTCTGCGTTTTTATCTCACAGACTAAATCCCACATCTGCAATCCTCCTCCGCTAACTTGTGCCTAATATCGGTGCATCAGTTATCACGTCGCATTGTCTCTGAGCCTTTGTGAAGAAGCCTGTTCTATAAATAGGAAGTTGACACTGACAGCTCCAGTTAGCTCACTGGGATAAGCATCAGACTTTAACCTAGACAAAGAGCTTTCGCATCAGCTTCAGCGACAGCTCCGCAGCGACTCTCCATCAAGTGCTGCGCGGTAACGAGCCAGTAATCAAATAACATAAAGTCAAGCGAGTAAGACCAGTCGCAGCAGGACGTGCATTTATGTCTGTGGTTTCTGCTCGACGGCCAGTCGAGCATCAAAGCGTGGCACTCGCGGCTCCACGTCACGCCGCCGCCTCATTCCTCGATCTCCTCAATATCTAAATAATCCATTTCAAATTACCACACCAATCAGTTTAATTGCTCGCATTTCTTTCTACTGCCAATATTTTCCTCCTTCCCGATTAACAGCCGGTAATTATTCCATAATTAGGTTGCACCGATTATTTCTCCTCCCCTAATTGTCTTCGGTCTTGCTGCTTTTTTTGACACGCTTGCAACAGATGCGCGTCTGCCTGGAAGTGGCAATAAATCCGAAAAGCAAACAAGTGAAAACAACCTTCCCCCCCCCCACGGTTCCCGCATCTGTTGGCGACAATCACCGGCTGAGCTGAAACACAGGCCCTGCTGTGTCTCACAAAAAACACTACACACACACATATAGACACGCGCAGCTGTCACTCCGTACAGTCCTGAGTCAGCACGCGGCCGCGCAGCCTGACTGCAACAACAACCCACTCGCTCACCAAACCGCCCCCCACCCCCCCCACCCCCCTCCGTCCTCCTCCGTCAGTCTCAGTGTGTAGAGTATTAGCCTGTGTTTGTTCACATCAATGTTAATGCAATCACAGAGCTCTTACCTTCCTCTGTGTCCTGCTGATGGATGAGTCAGGAAGAGCGTGGAAGAGAAAACGGAGTGAACGTCAGAATAAAAATCTCTATCAACTGATGCAACGCTCGTGCGAGCAGAAAAAGAGATTATTGGATTGACAACAACAACTGTGCTAAAGACAGACACTCACGGCTGAAGAAACCGTTGCGGTGTAAGAGGTATCCCCCGCATCCACAGACCGCCATGACCAGGCAGACCGCCGCCACCGCTGCCACCACGGCTGAGACATTCACGTCCTCTGGAAGTGAGATGACATTTTTTTTTCAAACATGGCAGTAAAAATATGGGGAAAAATTTACATTTCCAATTTGACTTTATTGAAGCAGCGACCATAAAGTCGCCAAACATCAACGTAAACGGGATGTGTAGATTTTAATGCGACCGATCTAATGCCGTTTCCTGTGCTCCATTCGTATTTGCTTCCTGTGGTTTATTAAGTGTATAAAACGGGTGCATGCATTAACCTAGAGTATATTATATAATTTATTAGGGCTCCGAAGATCTTTCCGAACAAAAACAACAGAACTTTAAGGCTCTAAGCTCTTTAAAATCAAAGTTTGTTTGCAAAGGTCTTTCAGACTGTAGAGGCAGGGTGAAGTAAGTTTAGTCGGCTTTTCCTCTCCACTGCATCCCTGATTTTCTCCAGTGCTGAAAGGTGTGGGGGAAGAGGCAGGTGAACACACACACACACAAACCTATCGTCATGTGCTTGCCCTCGCACATCTTGGGCGGCCCCACTCCGTTCGAAGCCAGGCAGCTGTATCGACCGGTGTCCTCTTTGGCTACGGCTTTAAACTCCTGCAGAGGAGACAGAGAGGGAAGAGGAGGGAAAAAAATGACAATGGCTCGTTGGAAAGAGCGTTCTTTAAAATGAGGCATAAAGTGAACCTTCTCTTTCCTGTGAACACACACTCACCAGTACTCCCGTGTGCGTGTTGATCACATAGGTGGCGTTGGCGTGGCGGGCTGGGCTGATCGGCTGGTTGTCCTTAAACCACGAGTATGTCGCGGGCGGGATGCTCTGCTGGTCTCTACAGCGCAGCTGCACCGCCGAGCCCGTCACCGCCCCGCTGGGGATTTCGCAGGACGGGGTGTGAGGGGGCACTGGAGGACAGCACAGAAACATCATCAAAACCTGGAGAAAAAAACATCCCGAGCGTTTCGGCCGTTTCTCTCTTGAACTCGTTCTCTCACCCAGGACTTTGAGCGTGACGTTGGTCTCGCCCAGGTTGACGCCGTCTAGAGGAGCGCTGATCTCACAGCGGTACTCCCCGGCGTCCTCCTGGGTCACCCTTTCCAGCTTCACCACGGCCCCCTCGATGGTCGCCCGGCCTTCAAAGGAACCTGAGAGAAAGAGCGGGAGGTCAGCGGGATCGGCGAGAAGAAAGGTCTTCGTTGGCTGCGGGCTGAAGCCGCCGTGTGCGCAATTTAATCTATTTATGAATTTACATTCAGACCACTTGATATCATATTAAAGTAGCTATAATTGGAATTTTTCTAACAGTGTGAAAGGGGTCGCTCAGCTCAGCGCTGTGTGCTGTAGTACCGTGTAATTCTGTACATAGCAGCTAAACTTCAGCTTTCCATCAGGAGCCGGACGAGAGGACAAACGGTGAACAAACACTGGACTCCATATGTTGCTCAGGAAGCGCTTATGAGGCTTTCAAAGCGCAGTGACAACAAAGAGTTAAGCTTCGTGTGTGAGTGCTTGTGTGTCTTTTAAGAGTAACGGTTGATGTCGCTACCAATCGGGCATCCAGACCTCCTGGATCCCTAAAAGCCTCCAAAGACTGCAGTTAAATGAGAACAGGGTCCGCTCGCAGAATGACACAACCTATTAGTTTCCTCCTAACTTGATAATCCAGCCGACGGACAAAGTAGGTTACAGTGACGTGACTTTTCAGGAATAAACCAGCGGCCAGCGGCTCCTTCTAAGAAATCACCTGACTCTGTTAAAGCCATTGTCGCCGTTTGATCCCAGTTGTCCGGAAAGAGGAGGCGACCGGTCAGAACCGTGTGACATGTTTGAGAAAATGCTGCATCTGTCTGTGTGATTTATTATTAATCTCACTTTAAGGAGCATCGAGGAGAAGAGGCGGCTTAAAATTTCATGCCTCGACACCGTTTCCACACAGGCTGCGCTGAAATATCTCTTACAGTTTATCCATCGTTCCCTTGTCTCACGGTGTTGTATTTTTTCTCTCTTCCTATGTGGCAAACCCACCACCACCACCCCCACCCTCCAGCTGGCTCCACAAGCTGATTAAAACAAATGCCCTGTTTATCACCCGGGGGATAAAGAGCGACAGGCTGCTTTCTCACCTCTGAAGTGTCCATCAAAGTACACGAAGGAGACGTCTTTGCCCCTCTTCTTCCACTCGATGCGTGGGTGCTGGTCTCGCTCGGTGCGGAACAGGCAGGACAGCACCGCATCTGGCGGGCGGGTGGGGGGTGGGGGGAGAGAAATGTGACCGGTGAGGTATTTATGGGAGAAAAGCCTTCAAATCAGAGGCTTCTTTTAAGAAAACTGTCTATTTATAGCCTTGTCACAGAGGGTGATGGGGTGGTGAGGAGGATGGGGGGAGGAT
The DNA here is from genome assembly GCA_036025355.1 of Leiopotherapon unicolor. NCBI lineage: Eukaryota > Metazoa > Chordata > Actinopteri > Centrarchiformes > Terapontidae > Leiopotherapon > Leiopotherapon unicolor. Next base: position 4,890 of record JAVQJZ010038131.1, on the reverse strand, counting down.
CTGAGACACGAGCTGCTGTTTCTGCCTCACCTGAGAACTCGCGCACCTCCACCTTGTGTTTCTCGGTCCACACGGTGACGGGAAAGCAGGGGGAACCTGGTGGTGGAGGTGGGAGACAGGAGGAGAAGAAAAAGGGGGAGGGAGAGTGGGAGGTAAAAAAAAAAAGAAGAAGGAGAAGGGGTGAGAGCAGTTCAGCAACGCAATAACGCTCGTCATCCATTAGGGGGCACGGTGAATTGGGTAAAGTGCTCCACATTGCCCGCCCAACACAAGAGGAGAATGCTTAATGGCTGTCTTTGGTCTGTACCCACCCCACCCCCCCCCGTACGAGGCGAGCACAGCGGTCCTTCCTCCAGGAGCTCCAAAGTGAGAGCAGGATTACAGTTTCCTCCTCCGCTTTAATCCCGCGGGGTTAAGGAGCAGCCCCGCCGTATGTTTATTTAAGCGTCAGTTTGGACGAGGTCGCCCAGCATCTCACCACAGGCCTGACCAGATTGACCTGACACATGGGGGGGGAGAGTAGGGGAGGCTTCCGGGAGAGGCCACGCTGTCCTGTTTGTTTGCCACCCCCCCACCAGCACCGAGGCTACTGATCATCTATTTTTCCAGTGCAGGTTTTATGAGCTTATGTGCCTGACTGGTTCTCTCTCCCTGAGGCTTCTTCAACTTCTGCAACGCTCCTCTAAAAGACTCGTCGTGGACTCTAGCGAAGATGTCGATCTGGTGAATAGAACACTCTTATTATCAGAAAAATGGATATAAACCAATCCAAAATGAAAGTGAAACTCCAGATTATGAGTTTCTTTCTTATATTAAAGTCTTTAGAGTGATGAAAACTGAAAAGCCAACAGAACTCACTGGTGTAATATAAGAATATGATCTACAAAAAAACCTAAACCTTGAAAAAACATCCTTTGATTTGATTTAAATATTGTTCAATTGTCAATGTCCTTCTCTTTCTAGTTCTCTCTTCTTTTTCCCCTCTGCGTGCACCTCCTGTTGATCTAACGCAGATGTTAATCTCGACCATATTCGTGCATGAGAAATTGTTCAGTTAAAAAAAAAAACAAGTTTCCATCTCTTTGCCGCCTGCGCGTCACTGATACCCCACCGTCCAAACAGGAAGAGGAAGCAGGAGCCGGCTTTCCTGCGGCCTGCTGATTGGTTTACGAGGCGATTTACTGTCCGCCCGTGCCGTCGTTAAACACAGGTTAACCGAGGGTGAAGGTTAGAGAGCGAGATAGACACACACACACATCTGCAAATTAAGGGAGAAGAAAAAAAAGAGGCCATGCAGTTTTGAAAATATATAATAAATGTTGAATGGCCCTCTGAGGTGTTTGAGCAACATTAAGGGGTGAGAAACTTGCAGGAGAACTTTTAATGTGGCGCAACGAAGACGTCACCAACGCGTATTCTTAAGAGCTAAAGGTTTCTCCCTCGCACGCTCACACACATATATTTACTTTTCCTGCCATTGTTTGGCGCGTCCAGATTACAATCTCACAAATCCAAACTTAAAATTACTCGAACGACTGTCGGCTGTCGAGCTTCCTGTTTGTCAGCGAGTTCCTGCGGCGGGCCCGTTGTTGCCGGATCGCTGCGAGGGGCTTTCTATCGCACGAGGAGGGGCAGCGTGGTGACTTTGGAGAAGAATGGAGGGCAAGGCGAGACAAAGGGCAGGAAGTGTGCAGTCCAACGGGAAGGCGGCCATGTTGGATTGTCTGCAAAGGGAGAAAAAAGAGCGTGCTGGCCCGAAGGTCTCGCCCGCGCTGATTTCCAGCTATTTTTAAATGAGCTTTTAAATAAACAGCAGCCTCTACAATAATAATGCCATCTGCTAAATGCGGCGTGACGCAAGCTTCTTTTAAAAGCTTTTTTCCCCCCTGAAGTTGGCTCAATTTATACCGCCAGCTCAAACTTTGGGCTAAGTGAATTAAAACTGCACACTCTCCCTCCCGATGCCCCTTCCCCCCTCCTCGCCTCGCCGCGCGTCGACTCACGGCACTGTAACAGGATTATCGTGGTAGCCTTGGCCCGAGCGCCTCGACACCCTCAGAGGAGGCATTGTCTCGCTAAAGGATGAACAAGGCGAAGGAGGGAGATACAATGAGATTAAAAAGGGACGAGAAGGAGCGACAAAGGGGAGATGAGCGGCCCTAAGAATAGAATACAAATGAAGCGGAGTGGAGGCGGAGGTGGTGCTGGAGGTTGGAACCAGAGACCCGCAGAAGCATGAATAAAAGAGCGAGCGGGATTGAAGGCGAGGGAGATCCTCTCAGACAGTGGGACTGTGAACGGGAGAAGCTCCTGTCACACAGTGTGAGACCGGGGCCCGCCGCCACCTTGAAGGGTGTCTCTTTGAGATAAAAAGAAATGTAGCAGGGCTGACAACGCGCTCTCACTTCATCGCACACACACACTTAAGAGCGCACATCAAAAAAGAAAAGAGACAACTGGCAAAGAGGCCCTGCGTGCGAGGTCCCGCTGCCCCCCCTCCCGCCTCCCCCAGTGTCGTGCCTTGCCCAGCGCCCTGCTACTACGAGCGCTGTCGGCTTCAATGGCCTCAATTAAGCACAGAGGCGTCGGGGCGGACGACGAACACATGGCCCGCTCAGATCGCTTCACAATTGCATGGTGGGTAATGTTAACGCCGCACGGATTCCTAAATAAGAGCCTCTCCGAGAGACAAGTGACAAGTGTTCGCGTGTTAGTGTGTCAGGAGTCGACCCCCTGACCCCCCGACCCCCCGCCCCGCCACCCGAGCACTGGGTGTCACTTCAGCACCGTATCTCTGTGCTCACATGTTGTTTGTTTCTGGCTGCACTTTCCAGTAAATGCGTGAACTGAAACGATGCATTAACAGCGTTTCGCACCAAATTAATGACGCATCAGACACCCAAATGTAAAATACACACCTACAGTATAATTACAGTTTGGGATAATGATAAATGTCAACATAAAGTCGCTCCGCGTTCGAGCCAAGTCAGGCTGTGAGGGAGGACTGCGAGCCAGATCTGGCCCGTATGCGCCTGCCAGACTCAGTTAGGTGTCGGTGGCCGGGACCGATTTAAGAGAATCAGCTCCAGTTGGCGGCACTCGAGCCTGATTTGGGACCGTTACTGACACCTGAAGTTAGCCGGACAACCTGGCGTCACCCCTCAGGAGATATCTGACAAAAAGGCCGAAGCCGCTGTGACAGCGAGCGTTTTCTGATAGCTCGGAAGTAAAACTGAAGAGTGTATCAACGTGAATTAACTCAGCGGTTTGCAACAAAAACAGAGAGAGAAGTTTTAAGCGGCGTCACAGTCAGTCGGGATGATCTGACCCCTGACCTCAGACTCTGTTGTGCCACTCATTGGAGGGCGTCCCGTGAAGGGGCCCTCCATTGAGTCGAGCAAATTCGGTGGCCTCATCGAGTCGCACGGCGTCAGTTTCACCAGAAACTTCACCAGAAAAAGATCATTTTAACGAGCGCGGATCCCAAACTGAGCCGAGTGTAAAAATGGGTTATTTCTACTTTTTTTTTTCCCCACAGCAGCAGGTCTCTGATGGTCCTCCAATATTATGCTTTAGCTTTAAAAAAAAAAAAGCAGGCCTGCTGGGGCTCTGAGGAACGGCAACATCTAGACAAAGGCATCAACGCAGGCGAGCTTACAGACACAAACACACACACACATCTCGTGCGCGGCATTAACATCAACCAAAACGCTGCGACAGCTCAGACTCGCGGAGGGACAACCACCCTCTCTGCCTGAGCAGAAAATAGAAAGATGGCACGCTCGCTTCCTTGGCACGCGGCTTTACTCTCATTACGTGGTCCGGACAGAGTGTTACAGAGACTTGGGGGGGGGTGGCGCGTGTTGCCAGGACTGTGCCGAGGTCAAAAGCACGGCGCAGCAATAATTAAAGGCACTTATTCAAATTAACAGGGAACAAATGAAGGGAGGAAGGAAGACGGACCCGTAGGACATATCCTGTCTGGCTGGGTGATATAGATAAGGCGAGTGTGTGGGCGACACACACGTTTCAAGGCTGCAGGGGTACGGACAGAAACAAGTGAGGGGATCTGTCTCTCTCTTTGTGTGTGTGTGTTCTCCATTTGAACAAAGCCTCTCTGTATGACTGTAACCCTGTGAGCAACAGCTGTCTCAGTCAGCCACTGTGTGTGTGTGTGTGTGTGTGTGTGTGTGCGTGTGTGTGTGTGTGTGTGTGTGTGTGTCTGTGTGGGGAGGCTTCATCAGGGATGTTTGCTCTCCTGATACAGGGACCCACCCAAGACATTTCCTCCTAGAAACACACTCAACACGCCGATCTGATGTCGCTCCGTTCAACATGCGCGCGCCAGAGGATGAATGATTCCTGTCAGCTTGTCCACAGCGGGACGAGACACACACACACACACACACACACACACACACACACACACACCTCTATGAACTCGTGACCCAGCAGCCTGACAGGTGGCAAAAAGAAACAGAGCAAAAAAAAAAAAAAAAAAGTGCGTCACTCACTCTCACTGTCTCATCACATCCACCTCAAAGTGCCCCCCGCCCCTTAGTCCACGCATCACTTCATCCTTCCTCTCCATCATGTCACACAGATTTCCACACAGCATCATTACCAATTTAAGGAAACAGCTTTTTTTTTTTCTTTTCCACCTTGTGTTCTCCCTCCCTCCACTCTTCACCCCCCCCCCCCACCCCGCCATGAAAACACCTTGTCATGAGTGGAGAGGAACGGTTGGAGGTATCTGGTGGTGATCCAACTGCTGACCTCACGCACCGGATCCACCACCTCTCCTGCCAAAAAGCCTGTGCCCGACCGGCCACCGTCCCTGACGGGTGGCAGGAGGCCAAGCACAACGCGAAACGGAGTGGGGGGGGGGGG
>JAVQJZ010038070.1:0-11076 GCA_036025355.1 Leiopotherapon unicolor | reverse complement strand
TCCTGATTTCTGAATTTTTCTGCACACAGTTTTGCCTCTCTGGGCTCTTAGATAAGACGGAGAGTGTCAGATGGAGTTATAGGAGACAGTGGGAGGTTGTAAAACACATGTGATCTTGCTAAAAGCATCAATTTTCCAGTTTTTACTACAACTATGAAGAAGAGATTTTCCACAAGAAAAAAAATCCCCTCTTTGGCTCACTTTGTCGTGGGAAAAGTGTTGCTAATAACCACTTTGTGAAGCCCTTGTAGCACTGTGGGTGCTTTTAATTTAAGGGCACAACTGGGACCTGTCTCACAGAAAAGTAAAACACACATTTACACACTGGAAGAGGATGAAAGCTGATGGTATATCTAAAAAAGATTCAGTAAAACCACCTCATAATTAAACTCGTAGGCTTTTATACTTCACACATTGCTCTTAATTGCAAAGCATGAAAATCCAAAGTCATGGGAGTATCTGTTAAGCAGCTGAATACCTCTGAACTCTTTTTATTTCCTCTCCTCTAAGCAAGACCCAGGGTAGCCTCCATAGTGTCCACCAGTCTTTCAATTCTCAGTCTGATGATTAAATGATGAACTGTGCTGTGATACTGCATGGGGCTTGGCTAAAACTCAGCAAATTCATTGCTAAATGGGAAAATAGGGAAAATCAATCCCCATGTGCCCATCATCAGGCAGTCAATGATCAGTATACAGGGGTTTTGTTTTTGCACCATAATTTCAACAGCCAAAGAAACTATTTCCGTTTATGCTACCACATTCATTTTAGTAATATACATATATATATATATATATATATATATATATATATATATATATATATATATAAAACAAAAAACACTCCTGACACTGCAACGTGGACGTTCTTTTAATACCTCATACCCATGAGCTGATTTAGTGCAGCGTCGCTGTCCTCAAGTAACCCGACACAGAAATGCAGCGTCCTGGAAGTGATACAATAATCCGGAGGTTTTTGGATCGATCTATCTTTCGCCTGCGAGATGTGTTTGCGAATGTTTGCATAGTGTCACAGAGCGGCAGTTAGACTAACCCTGCACCGAACTCCATTACATTGAGGCCGACTGCATCAGTGGCCTCGTGAGTGACAGAATGCAGATTAGCTCTAATGACATACTCCAGGTCTGCGGCCAAAACTGCCTCCTGGGCACCATGACCATGCCAGCCCTCGGCCATCTGCTGGCTTACATGGCCGCTTTCTAAGAATAGACAAACAGTTACACTGTAGCAGAGGCAAACACACAGGCGTAGCAACAAGAACTGGCAAATGTGAGACACACACATGCACATGCAACAGAAAAAAAAAGGAAGAACAAAAAAGCTGGGTGGAGAATCAAAAATGTCACTCAGGCAGACAACCAGCCTGCCTATTTACTTCTCTCTCTCTCATGTCTTCCTCACTGATCCTTTTCATACCCATCAGCTAATGAAACTCCTTTTGTTCTCAGGGCGAGGGATGAGCTGGCCATTAGCCATCTCCTTTCACTGCGTTCTGACATCAGTACTCATGCACCAGAGTGACAGCCTCTAAAGTGTCTCTCCATGAGTCAGGTCTGCTTTTTGAGCATCACAACGTTCAACAAAGAAACCGTTAATAACCTATGCTGCGGCGCTCTACATTTCAGGATGAGTAACCCCATCACAAATGAGACGTACAGCATGACTCAGATCACGACTCAGTGGCATCAGCCGTTGAATCCAAACCCGAGAGACCCAACAGGTCCATCAAAATAGAACAATGTATCAGACATGTGAGACTTCACCGGAATAACATTCCTTCAAAGAGCTTTGAGTTATTTAACCGAAGCCAAAAAAAAGCCACAGCAAGCCAGCAGGATGCACCGTTCGCTCAAATAGAAATAAAAATATGGGAATCTGGCCTTTCCAGTGGACCAAACAGGTGGATCAGTGACCCCGGCGTGACCTCTCAATGAGAAGACACAACCGAGCATTTGGCCCGCTCTAATCTCCTTTCATCAATGCAAAGCTTCCAAAAAACTTTATTAGACTGCTCACAGATGTTATGTGTGAAGATGGCTTCCAATAAACACACTCTGCTGAGGATTCTTTTTTTTTTTTTTTTGCCTCGTGACATGCAAGAGCGGCACTTTAGGATTAGCTGATCTGAGAGCTTTGTTTAATGAATGGAGATGAGTTCAAGCTTTTTCTTTGCATGAATGGATAGATCCCATCAAAGACAGGACTCTGGTCATTTATCTTCAAATAAGGGCACTTATAGTTGAATAAGGCTTTATTATTGGCATTTATGAGTGAATTCTTCACTCACTCAGGACAACACCGTGCTGTTTGCTCAAGGTCTGCAGTGTAAAGGACTACTGGTGTTATTTCGCTATGCACAAGTGCCTGTATTTCACTGAGACCATACTCGATTAAAATTCAGTTTCTGTCGTGTTTTATCTGTATTATGTTAGCTGATGGTTTCCTGTTTGTCACAGCAGACGAAACCACAGCATTTACATCCGCACCAAAAACGTTTACAGCTTAAAGGGGCACTCAGCCGACTACACACGCACAGGTCTGATTACTAAACATGAGGGATGTTACCTCAGGAAACAGTTGCATGTTTTCTGTGACTCTTTGAGCTTTGTCATGTTTGGGAATATAACCCTGATGATGTCATCAGAGTTTTCTTGAGCCTGGAAACATCCGTTCTTAAAACAAAAAGTGGGAAAGATGTGGACATTTACCAGACAGGACAGATATAATGAGGTGCATTATGGGAATTGTAGGAGGCAGAGTTTGAACCATGACACATTCTCAGAACCAAAAGTCAGGACAGCTCTGCCTCTGCTTCTTCAGTTTTTACTCTTCTTTTTCACATCCTCCAACTTTATGGATGTGCAATACTAAAAATCACTAGAGTGCTCCTTTTAGGAACTACTGTTCTTTTGGTACATTTCCTATTTTTCATCATTATGCCTGGTGTGTTGTCCAGTACCAGTGCATAATATGGTAAAATAAGAAATGACTTATTTTACAGACCATGTGACAATAAATCTCTCTGCTGTAACCTTGACATTACTTTAAGATGAACAGAATTGAGAGACTGTACAGTCCTGAGGTGAGAGCTCTCAGCAGACTTCTTGGAAAACATTATAGCAAAATACAGCAGAATTTATTTCTTGTTCATCTTGAATGCCAGCATAGTTCGGTGGCGACCAGAAAACACAAAACTGCATTCTTGTCTGGACCTCAACCTTCACAGAAAAGTAATACATCATGTTAGTATTACAAGAAGTATGCAACAAGTAAACATTTCGCTGACAAGAATCAATAACCACTATCCTGAAGCATCAGACCCACTTTGTTCCTTCCTTAAACTGACCTGTAATCTAACCCTCCTGGAAAAATAACACAAAGTGTTCCCCCTTCCATCTGATACAACTTTGTGTTTCGCTGCAGCAGAGAATCCCCTTCCCACTTGAGACTCACACATAACTCAACACTCCCTTCCCAAGCCCTTCATTAAAATCCCATCCAACCCTACATTTAATATTCAGTAAAACTTGAATGCCAGAAACAAAGGCTTCATTGTCCGAAGCCCCCAAAAAACAGAGAAATTCAGTTTCCTTCGATCCACAAGCTCCCAACTTTTCAGCCCTGCTTTAAATTACATGAGAAATCAGGTTTTGTATGTTATTGTTTAACTCCCTGACTATGTCAGTATGGTAAATATCCTGCAGAGAGAGAAAGAAAGCTGGGGGTGACAGAGACAGATAGGAAAAGAAATCAGTAAAATGATTCATGGCATGCACAACATGTAATTAGTGCAGATGAGCCAAACTGTTTAAACTGTGTGGTTGATGACTGATGCTTGACATGAGGAACTGGGCAATGTGGGAGGATTTTATAGCTGACCATGATTCGTTTTCAGTTCTGGATTTAAACAGTCCATCTCATCAGTTTTATAGTGAAAGGTCACACTACTGTTGCTGTTTGGCTTCACCTCTGACTGTTTGGAAAATCCTGCTGCCGTCACGCAGCATGTTCTCTGTGGCACGCACATGAAATTGAACTTTGCTGCACTGAGACACATTCAAACACCAAATGGGTTATTAGACGGAGCCTTTCCATATTACCAAGGCCAACATGTAACTTAATTTCCGAAGAAACCGGAAACAAATCTTTCTGGCGGCCCAGCAAGGTGGTTGGTTTTGTTCGTTTCCCTGCCTTCAGTCTGTCTAAACATATGTTCAAAAGCTGTCCAGCCGCTCTTCAGGGGGTTGTGCTTTGGGAAAAGAAGGCAGCATGCCTGTTCTTTCCTTTACACACCGTTACTATCAGCTTAAACACTGTCTGCTATTTGAAGGCTGTAATTTTTAAATTAAAATATGGTTCCCCTGAGGTGAAACCCCCTGAATCTCTGCCCTTGTGCAGTGCAGTTGCATATCTTCGTACTTTCCTGACTGAGTGTGAGGTGTGTTTCTCTGTTACTGTCCTCTATTTTTCCTCTCTCTCTTTTTTTCCCCCTGTAAACCGGAGATGACATTTCCACTGGCCCCTTGGTGGCTCCCTCTAAAGAGGAAGAGATCGTTAATTTTTATGCCTGCTGCTGTCTGGGTGAGATGGATGGAGGGTCCAGAGAGTCGCAGGCAGAACACGAGTTGACTGACAGTCCTAAGTGTGTCACATGAAAACAGGATTAACATGTGCGCAGTTTTAATATCATCTAAAGAGTTTATGGAGTCGTTTTAGGAGTACGGTCAGGTAAAGAATGAGACTCTCAAATGAGAAATTCAACACGCTGTCTCGGGGCACAAGCGCATTAAGCATATATCGCTGCTCGTTTCAAGTTTAATTTAAACGCATCACTACCAATTCCACTGCTATTCTAGTTGCTTATTTTCTTGATAATGACACTTGGCACTAATTTAATGGAGCACAGTATGAGATGATAGTGGATTACCTCCAACTGTGACAATAAGACACACATCTGTTATGCAAAGCAGCGCAGGCGTGACTCTGCTCTGCAGGGAAAGGTCAAGAGAGTAAAAGTGAAAAGTTCATGTCACACAGGAAAAGCTATGTCAACTACAAAAAGTTTAGCTGGGCAGAAAATAAACTCAAACTCTTTTTTTTTGTGAACATTTGTGACCCTTGAGTCATCTGTGTCATCAGTTTAAACCGAAGAGAAGGAAATGATGCTTTATTGTTTCATTCAGCGTACTGGTTTACTGCATTATCTTACATCGTCCTTTTCCCTTCTGAAGTCACTTTCTAAGGTGTTAATTTCATTTTGTCTACAGCCTGTAATGGTCTGATATCGGGCCAAACGCAGGTCTGAAGTTTCAATCTTGAATTTCTAGGAGAGTCTCTGCCAGTTTTTGCCTCTCTAATTCAATGTCAAAGTGTATGCGTGTTTTTACAGGAGAACGGGCCTCTAACTTACTAACTAACTACTACGCCACGTTCTGTTTCAGGGAGATAATGCGACGGTGTGTTTACAGTGGGATGTGACAGAGCGAGGTTGACAGGAGGGAGCTGGGGTGCGTGTGTGTGGGGGGGTGTTTCTCACTATCATGTACATCCAAGGGGAAATCCCTCTCACTCAATCCTTCATCCTCACTTTGAAACCAAAGGAACGCGGCGAGTGAAAATCCTGACCACCACAACAGCTCCCTGCCGTGCAAGGTGATGAGGCTGGGCGAGTCGGTCTCGATGACAGCTCAGGCCGACACAAACAGGCAATCTGCAACTTCAGAACAAGGACTGAAGAATGCTACTGGCCCACTTCATCTTTCAGCCCTGTCACTCGTGTCGCCCCCTGACCTGATGCGGTGCAAAGCAGATGGTGTTGCTAAGTGTTGAAACACGGCTCTTCACACGGAAACTTCTGGCAGTGCGGATAATGACCTGTCGTGAAACACCTCAAAAAGACGGCGAGAAGAAATGGAGATAAAAAAGCTGCAGATGGACGGTTGTGGAGGTAAAAGGGCAGCACCGGGGGGGCAGTCAGACCTGCGATAAATGCTACAACGGTGCCTGAAAAACACAACAAAAGAGCACATGGCTTGGAGCGATTGACTGTAAATGGAGACTGAGAAAATGAGAAAGCAAAGCCCTGACGCAGCGGGGTGAAGCATTGTGGTGCTGAGTACGACCGTAAGAGCCTGCTGTTCTGGGCAGCTCTCAGTACTGCAGGCTAACTGACCACAGCCATAACTCAAAGCCCAAACATTTCTGAGAAACTGGGAAGGGGAACGAGGAGGGTCCAGCCGCAGACCCACCCGCAGCTGCAGTAAGGGAACTGGTACAGGGTGAAGGCACAAACAGAGCCCATGCTGCAGTAAATCACAACCGCCAAGAATGAAGTGGGAAAGAGGCCAGCTGGTTTGAATATTTCATCGCTGGGTGCCGCGCAGCGCTTAATGAGAGGAAATGAAAAGCGTCGCATTGTTCGGAGATGACTCCTCCAGAGTGGCACCAGTAACTCGTCCATAAAACCCATTGCTAATGACCTGTCTTCATTAGTTTGCCGTTTTACTTTATTTTGAAACCCAGCCTGTGAATCCAGCTGTGCTATAGACACGGGAAGAAATTCAAGAGATAAAGGAACGAGTGGACCATACTGCTGCATCAAGAGTGTGACCTAAGATGTCTACATTTCTAAACTATAATATGAAATTTGCGCAATTAAATCTATAGTGACATTTAAGAACTTTAATAAAAACGTTGTTAAATGATTAAAGTGCAAAGCTGGACATGCTTTTCTAATGTTAATGTAACCATACAGTGTTTGTGCAAGTAAGACACCAAATCCTGTAAAGTCCCTTCAACATCCCAGAATCAAAAACACTATGATGCATGACACACAATGCCTGGAGGCATAATATTGCTACAGCGCTGCAGCCCTCCGCCCCTCCACCACTGGCAGGCCCACAACCTGTCAGCTCTGACAGGACATGACATGTCTCACTTCCTCCCTGCTGTGACGTACAAGTAGGACAGAGAACATCCTTCCACTGTGGGCAGCTGGAAGGATACACAGTGCTCGATGTGTTTGTTTTCCTCTGACTAACCATTGTATTTGACAAAAGGACTGCTGGTTCATCATTTCATACTTCGATGTGCTGATGAGGGAATCCCAAAAGAGCAGCAGTACATAAGAACTGCATTTTTCACTTGCTGATGGAACAGGGAAAGACGACCATGTGAGATTCTTTACACATGGAAACAATTAGCTAGAGGGCTATGAAGACATGCTGTAAATGTGGGAGAGAATATTTTCAGACAAACAGACTGGTTGTTTACTGTAAAACATGTTCGCACCTCCTCTCAGCTCTGCTCGCCTTCAGGGTAAATTCTTTGGTCAAAAACATGGAGCAAAAGTGCATTGAGCTGTGGAACATAAAGGGAACAACAGGTTAATTCTACGTAGGGGTGGATTTCCCACTGAAGAATCGGGTTTAAAGCATTTGCACCTGCAGCACAAAATCTTTTCTCGGCATTTAAGGCTTCTTGAAAACGATACCTCTGACAGGACAATGATATCAGGTGTTGAATGAGAGCGAGAAAAAAAGCCTCAGTCTGAATTATAGTTCATGCTGCTGGTCCCAAATGTTCCTAATGAAATGTTTATCTGTGGTTGATTGAATTGCTTATTATCAGCGGGCTAATGTGATTAGAAACACACAAACAATGTCTGAGTGGCTTTAAATGGCGCCTATTGTGAGGCATATTGTAATAATGCTTTATGTAAATCCGATATGAGGCGGCCTTAGGAATTGCAGTATCAGATGTAATGAGTGCTAAGCTCCAGCGCTCTGACACTGCAGGCTGACAACTGTAGGAAAACAAATCCAAATTAATTTGTTCATTCAATAATGCTCTGCTGGTATTGTGACACTGTTGCAGTGACTTGTGGTCAGTGCCTTTTATTCCTGCTAAGGTCTTCATATGCAAGGTCAAATGCATCGCTTTTCATGTCAACTATGAAGATACAGTGTGGCTAGTAAATGTAAAGCAAGGATATCCCTGATAATATTACCATATGACTAGACAAGAAAAGGAGCAGAAAGTGTTTTGTGATGTTTCAGCTGGGTGCAGCATCCAACAAAGCAACTATTGAGCCACGGTGCAGCAAAGTGCATAAAAGTGAACAATGTGATGCACTGAAAACATAGCTGATATTTTAGATGTTTTTCAGGCCACTAGGGCACAAAATTACAGCTAAGTGACTAACCACAAGCTAATTTTCTTCCCACCAGAAGCAACTGACAAGACTTAGAAGAACAGAGGAGCTCTAATGCTTTTCCCCGAGGAGGAGCCGAGCTCGAACTGAAAATACGACCTGATCGACTGCTCAACTCCCCCTGAACTTGGCAACAAACTGTCTGGAGAGCGGACACAGGGGATTGTCAAAATTAAATCACGTCAAAACAGCTTGGCTCCATCAGTGCCTGGCTAATCCACTGCACTGGATCAAAGTCGGGCTGGAAACTCGGTCTGATGTGACGAGAGCTGAGGCCAAAGGAGAAAACACAACCGGAGAGAGCCCAGGAGACCTTCAGGAGTGATAGGGGGCTCTCCTGATTGGTCAGCCCGCTGCCCCATTATGGCAGATTGATTATCCATGCATGCTCCAGAGATGAAGACACAATGGGAGGGAAGGGAAGGGGAGAAAAGAAAAGGAGAGGGGAGGAGGAGAGTCTGTGAAGAGGAGGAGGAGGAGGAGGAGGAGGAGGAGGGTGAAAGAGTGGTAGCACTCACCCCCAAAACTCGATGGCTGAACAATGGGAAAGGATAGTGAGGAAAAAAAATAAAAGAAGTGAGAAAGTACACGGCCGGTGTGCTAAACTAAGAGTTTTCTACAGCTCTGCAAAAAAAAAAAACTCTCAGATTCACTCGAGACACCTGGCAAACTAACTTGGACACCAACTGAGCCTCAGAGCTCCACCACACACCCTCTCTTCAGTTTCTCTCTCTCTGTCCCCCTCTCACACCCCCACCTTTTCTTGCCCTTCTCCAAAATCACTCACAGCTCTCCCCGTAAGATAGAAAAGCACACGGCAAATGTAAAAAATCAGCAACTCACCCAACCCTTTCCTCTCTCCTGCTCTCTTCACTCTCTTCCTCTCCCACTCTCTTCCCCTCTCAATCACAGCCCCAGCTGGTGAGGCTGGACTGCTGCTTGCACCCCCTCCACCACCACCACCACCACCCCACCCCCAGGGCCCCGCCCACAGCTGAGTCATGTGACTGCCATCCCAAGCGGCTAGGAAGGCATTCGAGGGCCACACCCCTCATTCAGAGAAAGTGAATGGAGAACATTGTGGATCTCGAGCCACGTGCAATCAAGTGAAACCCACCGGAGGAGAAGCTGTGTGTTTGTGCGCATTTAAATCAAAATGAAAGACAGTGAGAATACAGGAAGATTTATTTTCGTTATTTTTCTACTGTGTGTGTGGACCGGGGGAAAAAGTTGTGTGTGCTGGTGTGTTTGCACAAGACAGGAGGTCCTTGTGTGTGTCCATCTGCTCTCTCTCTTTCTCTCTCCCACTGCTTTGTTTCACGGAGGTGGGTATTTGATGATGTGTGTGGGTGGTTGTGTGTGCCCTGAAAACATTTGGTCATTTACCTCCCTCAACCCTCCAGGGTGCTCTCTCTCTCTCTCTCTCTCTCTCTCTCTCTCTCTCTCTCTGACAAACACACACACACATGTTTAAGTCTTCAAGTCTTTATCTCTCAAAACCCACTCGTGACTAAATCCATGATTAAAACACAACATATCTAAGCTTAGGATGAAGAAAACTCTTTAAAGGTGACATTTTTGGAAGTACACACATTTATAAAGACTTAAGCTCAAAAGATTAAAACCATCCATCCTCAGATCTGTGTGTAAAATCTGAATGTAGAGCATTTAAATTAACTTAGCATAAAGACTGGAAACAGGGGGAAACAGCCAGATGAGCTTTCTCCAAAGTTTGATTTCCTGGAGTCCCTGAAGGTTGCCTGGCAACCTCACGTTGATGAAAAGACCCAAAAACCCCGACTACCTGTTTCCCAGTTTCCAGTCTTCATGCTGAGTCAAGTTTGTCTCCAGGCTGCAGCTTCACATTTAAGGACACCTGACGCTCGCCAAGTGATATTCATACATCTGATTTTCCAAGATGTTTTTATAGAGAAGAGTTCCTGACTAGAAACCAAACATACCTGATTGTTTATAGATAGTTTAACTTACTCTGTGGTGCTCTCTCTTTTTACATTTTTTTTTATTTTTCCGTGCTGACCTGCCACCACTCAGCTTACAGACATTTGAGATACTTGTGTACCAACAAGCTGAGTGAATTAAGCTGCACTGAAGTCAATATTGGCTGCAAAAGGGATGAAAGTGGTTCCAAAACCCGAATGTTCTCTGGAAATATCTATTGCTCTGGTGTGCTTCCTGTGTCCCAGATCACCCACAACAGAGAGATTCACATTTATCACAGCCAGCCCGCCGACAGAAAAACACTAATGTAGCCGGCATGTGAAAAGATGTTTTCTAAGAATAGTTTTTATGATTAAAGAAAGATTTTGGTCATAAAATGGATTTGATCTTGCCTGACTGGAAGGAGCGAGTGATTAATCTGTTCCTTTGTTGATATGGCTCGACGATTTTTTTTTCCACCAGCAAACAGACTGAAGGCCTGAGAGGGACTTTTTCATCACACTCAGCAGAAAATGCTTCTTTCCTGTCAAAGCTGGAGCTGAGTCTCACACTTGGCTGCGGTTCTTGTCGTGGAGGTAAATGTGCGGAAGCGTGAATGCATGATTTTACCAGGTAAACTGTGCCGCAAATGACCGGGACATATAGGTTTTATAGGTCTCTTGTGCTTTTTAAAATCATGCAGTTGACTCGGTTTAACATTCAGATGGATTCTGCTCAATTACACAAATGGAAATTAGCATCTAATGCCCAGATTGGCAAACTGGTCTCATGTCAGCAAAGCAACACAACCTGCTTTGTGAAACATCTTTTACAATCATATCTTTTATAGACTGTGTATGAACAGCAATATGGATCCACAACTTCATAACTCAAACAAAACACTAT
>JAVQJZ010038048.1:0-15099 GCA_036025355.1 Leiopotherapon unicolor | reverse complement strand
CATGTGTGTCCATCTCAGAAGACTCTCACCATATGGCAGAAACTACAGTTATACTACCATGGGATTCTGGAAAATGGAGGCAAGTCTTTATCTTAACTTTATCAACTCAATTCAGCATGTACATCAGCGATGGATTGTCTGACAATATCAACACAATCTTTGCTTGGTCTTGTTATGTTTTTTAAATTTTTTTTTTGCTTTTTCTCTTTTCAGACAAGAGGACTGATAGCTGGCTGCTGGTCCACTCTCCGGTGCCCATCAGCTGCATCTTTCTGTGCTACCTGCTCATTATATGGGTGGGCCCAAAACTGATGGCGAAAAGGCAGCCAGTCAACCTTAAACCAGTCCTGATAGTTTACAACTTTGCCATGGTCTGCCTGTCTGCATACATGTTCTATGAGGTATGACTTCACTGTATGTGGGAGCTTTTGTAAGGGGTGGACTTAGATGAGAAGGTGTCTGCATGTATGTATGCATGCAAACCTAAATTATCCAAGATGGTATAGAACTTTGAGGATAATAATATCCTCCTTTGCTGCGATGTCAGACAGATGTAAACCTCAGGAGACACTACACTCTTTATGTGCTCCGTCCATTGTGGGAGTCATTAGTAAAACAGGAAGTGATTTCACTCATTCACAGCCAATTTGTGTGTGACAAAATGGGATGAAAGGTCCCTGTGCTGATTGAGGGAAAGCAGAGATGAAAAGCAGCTTTTGTCTTTCCAGTTCACAGCCTCTTCCTGGTTGGCCAGATACAGTCTGCTGTGCCAGCCAGTCGACTACAGCGACAGTCCACTGGCCATGAGGGTAAACCTTTTCACTACATTGTCCTTTATGCAGCTGTTTCAACATAAAACCCCACTCTGAAATGTGCTGTAGGTGTCTATACATGCAGAAACTTGATGACCAACGTGATCTGTAAAAGTAGCTCACAAAATATATTTATCCTGAAATGATGAAATAAAAATGTGTTTTTCACCCTGTTGGACAGATGGCCAGAGTGTGCTGGTGGTTCTACTTCTCCAAAGTTATCGAGCTCAGTGACACCGTGAGTATAAAAAGAAGCTCTGCAGAATTATTTATATTTTTAAAAGTTGCATATTTTATTATAAATTAAGTGTTTGAAGCGACTCCTAAATAAACTGACAGATGTTCTTTTCTAACACGATTACTAATGCATGTTTCTGTACCTGCAGCGCTCCTTTATAGAAACAAACGGCTGTAGGATCTTACTGTCAGTTTGACTCTGTGTGTATGTGTCTGTGTGGTTCAGGTATTTTTCATCCTGAGGAAGAAGAACAGTCAGCTGACCTTCCTCCATGTCTACCACCACGCCACGATGATCTTCAACTGGTGGGCTGGAGTTAAATACGTGGCTGGTGGTCAGTGTGAGTACATGTCGGCCCAAAGATGCCAAGAAAGTGGAACAATCTGTGTGATTTAGGTCTATTTACAGGGTGAAGACTGATACATGTTGTACGCAGAAATAAGTGACTCATCCTGAGTGTCTGTCCACAGCCTTCCTGATTGGTCTGATCAACTCCCTGGTTCATGTGGTGATGTATCTCTACTATGGCCTGGCAGCTTTGGGGCCCAGCATGTCCAAATACCTCTGGTGGAAACGCTACCTCACCTCCCTGCAGCTGGTCAGTATTTACCTGTGTGTGTAAATGTGTGTGTGTGTGGTTGGAGAGGGGGGGGGGGTGTACCTCATGACATTTTCTGAAGTCACTTTGTTATTTTAAGACATTATCACCCATCGCTTCTCCATCATTATCTCAATAAATGAAGCACTTTACTATGTTAATGTGGCTAAATGCACTTTGGACCTGCTCTTTTTTTGGTGATTTGTTCTCTTTTATGTTTTAGTATTAATTCAGTCTGATCATTTTGGATACTTGCTAAGCAAATGGAGTGTGTAGCTGCACCTGTAGCCTGAAGACAGCCAACTTTCCTGGCTCTGATGTGGCACCTTTAAAGCAGATGTGTCCCTTTTAACATCTCGTTTGTGAAATCACACAGAGGAAAGTCTTAACCTTCATATCTATGAACTCTAGAGTATTCTGCCTCGACGAGCCTAACATGAGGCCTCCTGCTCAGTTTGTCATTGTTGTGAGCGGCTGTTGGCAGAACTAGAGAGGATTAGCAGCGCTGATGCTCCTCAGCTAACTGGACCATCTGTTTTCTTCTTACGCTGACAAAGAGACAATGCATCCTGTAGGGTTTGTTTCCATCTATATATGTCTGCAGCGTATGTAGGTCAGCATGGTGATCTGCCATTATGTAACAATAATTATACTGACCTTGGAGGTCACCCACAGGCCTTTGTTAACAGTTGTCCTAACTATTTGGTGAACCGAAGCTGAGCTAGTTTAGTCAATTTGGGACATTTGAGATTGTATTTCGGTGTGTGAGTGTATGTGGGGGTGTCTTTTGTATTTTTAGAGGAAGTTATTAGGGGAGGTGTATGTGCGGGGGGGTCAATGCCCAATGTCCCTTATGTGGATTCATACACATTATTCCTGTCATCACCGTGTGTGCTGTAGCAACTCAGCGACACAGATAGATGTAAATCTGTTCATGATATATAGACATACGATTCCAGCTAATTCAAAGTGGCACTTTTCTTTTTCCAACTAAATTAGAGCGCCGCCTTTGTTTGTTTGGTCATCAATGCTCATGCTATGTAAAGCTGGAATGAACTGGCAAAATAAGTAGCTACCTAACTAATTCCGTATTTACTTATTATCAGCTCTGGGTACTGCTTTTAGATGATTATAATAACTTTTTTATGTAATGCTAATAAATGAGTGAATGAGTATTATGTTTGACTTATGAGGAAGTTCAGTGATAACAAAGTAATACAGAAATAGTCATAATAACAGGTATAAGTTAACTGTGTTTTATAGGTTGTAGCCAGGCTTCAAGAAGTATTGCTGAAGCATAATGTACACGGTTTACAATATAAATTTCTCAAAAAAGGGCTACAAGTGGTTTGTACATTAGATGTTACACACACGCACCAAACGTGTGCATGTGTACAACTGCACGACTGTACTTAACTATAAAGAATCACCTTTTGTAGAGAATAATTCAAACATACTCAAACCACTCTTTTGGGGAGTGTTTTGCCAGTTTTCCTGAAGTAAATATTCATTTTTAGCTTTGTGTCCAATTCTCGGTATTTGAGTTTTATTTTGGTAAATAACTCATTTTTCCTGTCTGTATACAGGCTGCAGTGTAGGAGGAAGTGTTATTCTGTCTCTGTCCTCGCTGTCAGAACAAACTGGCACAGTCTGTTGTCTCCTGGGTTGCCAGGTTTGTCTAGCAGCGCTGCCTCGCTCTGTCCCTCTCATCTCTCCTGTCCGCCCGTCTGTCTCTTTCTCCCAGCTCCAGTTCTTCATCGTGACCATCCACACCACCTACAACCTGTTTGCTGACTGTCACTTCCCTGACTCCATGAACGCGGTGGTGCTGGCCTACTCTCTCAGCCTCATTGCCCTCTTCAGTAACTTCTACTACCAAAGCTACCTCGCCAAGAAGACGTGCAAGAAGGCGTAGTGGGAGAGAGGCCGAGAAAGACTCCGTGTGGAGGTGACAGAGTGGGTATGAGGAAAGAGAGAAAAGAGCTGAGATGAAAGGATTTGGAGACAGGATTGGAGCACAGGAAGAGCAAAGGAGACATGACAGAGGGGATATAAAAAGCTACATCTCCTTGTTTGTTATGCTAATGACCTCATTTTAATTATATTATGGTAATTACAGCGTTTTCCTTATATGTACTTTACATTAACATATTTATAAAAACCTACACAATGACATCTGAATGGGGAGAAGTGCTGCATATTATGTAATAAATGGAAACATTTTTCATTCCCTCTTCTGTTATGAATGATATATTTGTGCCACACAAAAGATGCTTACTGGTGTCTTCATTCGAACTCATCCATTCATTGCTTCTGGTCATTCATCCAGTACACAACCACAAACACACTCAACACACATTAACCCTTGTCTCATCACTCCCTTCCCCCAGCTGCTAATAGATTTAATCTAATCACCCCTCCAGTCCCTTTATTCCTCCTTCACTCCCATTGGTTGGCAGTCACAGCCAATCAACTGTTGGCTGCCATTAGCTCTGTATCTCTTATTCTCCATCCATTCCTCCCCCTTTTTTTTTAGATTGCGGTTCCCCTGCTCAGTCTCTCGCATTTAATCCCTCTTACCAGTGGGGAAACCCCAGCCCACCCCACAATCCCCCTCTGCTCCATCTGTCATGATGCAGAAGTATAATTGCCTGAGTTGAGCAATCCCATCCGCTCCCCCTTGTGGATAGAAATGAAAGAACTATTAGAGGAGTAAATGAATGAACCACATCTACCTCGCGTACGTTATATTTCCCCTGCCATCATCACTTATTCAGTTCACTATCCGTTTTGCTACTTTTATCTGCAGCAGCATATTGGTTTCGACTGTCCTCTGTTGCACACTCGACAGGGGGGCGGACAAAATAACAGAACACCACATGAAAAAGCACTTTGAAGTGACTGAATCAAAGTTCCAGTGGCTGCTACTCAGGCGAGTCATTTTAATACCATCAGCACAATGTGGCAACTCTGCAAAGTTCAGAGGAGCGCTCCTTTGCATGTGAGTTTTTCAAAGCGACATGAAACAACTCACAGAGAGAACTGAAGCCAAACTTGTGTCTTCAAAAATGGACATTTTAATATGACAAAGCTGCCACTGGGTGAAATGAAAACACTGACAAAGGCTACATGCCAGAACAACAGGGCATTCAAAACTGACCACAAAACTCAAAAACAATTTCTTTAACACATTTTAAATGCTAAAGTGGGAAAAATGAAGTTTAACTATATGACAGTGTAAAGTGTTTTAGTCCCACAGCGCTGTATGTTTTTCTCAATGTCTGATATGAAGAAAAGCTCTACCGTGGGCTTTAAATATGTATATTGTAAGTTAAAAATCTGCATGCATCCATGTCACACTCAAACATCTGTCCTGAGGAGCACAGAACTAAGACCAGCAAAGTAAATATTATAGTCTGATGAAACATTTTTACCCCCTTTGATGAGACTGAAAAGCAAATTAAGCCAACCCTGCTGAGCATGGCAGTAGACGTGGAGTGAGTTTGGATGCCATCTTGTGTGACTCAATATAACAGCTGATTTCTTGGTTGTATAATGTTGAAAGAATATGAGCTGCCCATGTCGATGCTGAGCAAGTTCACCGTCAGCAGCAGCAGTACGGAGGAAAAAAAACTTCCTCTCTCCAATCAGCGAATGGGAAAGTTACTGAACCGTAGGGGAAGCACGCCATGAACTGAACCCCTCCAACTGAGAACTATGCACTTTCCTTCTTTAGGAAACACACACACACATGCACATTCATTTCAAGATAGCAAGACCAGAAGGATCAAGACAACACAAAGACCACTACCTGGATCATATTTCATTACCTTCACAATACCTGAAACAGCTAGTCCACCTTCCCTTCATGCGCTGCATTGTTTTGCATTTGTGTTTTCACAAAGTGGTTTCACAGTGGAAAGCAGCATTATGACGAGAAGCTGAATATAAGCACAGTTTGAGTGTCTCTGAAGGTTTGTCGACACCAAAACGCTGCACAGTGGTTTATGAAGTACAACAGCATTGTGTTCAATGCGTGTGTCGCTACGACCGTGAGAGGCAGCCAGTAAACATGCATTTAAACAAGGCACGTTTTCATTTTCCTTTAAACTGGCTTTGCTGCTGTGTAATGAGGAAGGGGGTCCAACACATTCGTTAGGCCTCAAGGATACACACTTCGGTGAGAGAACTACTACACACTTTGCCTGCTTTCCTTTATTGGTAGATGAGAAGCTCTTCTGAAGGCCGTGTGATGTCTGACATTTGGCTGACATCAGACGCTAAGCATTCTGCAGACTGTGTGTGTATGTGTGTGTGTGTGTGTGTGTGTGTGTGTCAGTATCACTGAGTGTGGTACAGCGCCGTATGGCTAGCACTAAAATAACACAGAACACACTTGTGTAGCATTAGAAGCCATATTTTGCTGCTGGCAAGTACTTAATCTGCTCTCCATCTCAACACAAGAGCAATACAAGCACACACACACAAACACACACAAAGCTCACAGCTGATTGCCAGGAGCCCATTTAAAGAGTGATGTCCCTCAGCCTCGCTGCAGGCACAGCTCCAGGTTGATTACTGCTGAGTGCCGCACAGCTCAGGCATGACTGACTTTCTGGCACACCGTCGCTTTGATCAACCTGCGATTTTGCGACCAGATGATGGCCTTCATCCTGAGCGCTTAGTGAGTTACGGTGCTCCCGAGAGGATGCCAGACTAGTTACAGGTGTCAGCGCAGCATTAGCGCTTTTCACTCATCTCTCACATGACTGAATAACTTTAAGCGTTGGAACACTTTGAGTGCCACCGTGGGCACAGACACTGAAACTGAGCAACCTCTGTGCTGTGAATCTGCTTAAATGTGTGTTTCCTGAGTCTTGTTTGTGAATGACTTTGTGCCGGTCTCCTTGGTAACAGTGTTAGACGGTGTTTGGGCTGCGGTCAGCTCGAGGCAGACTGTAATTAATAATCAGGTTAGAGGGAGAGGCTACTGAAGCGCTCTCGAAGCCGCTACTGCTAACTTCCTAGCTAGTGAGAGGGACAGAGATACACACTCACACACATGTGTGCGCGCACACATAATTGTTGATGGTGAGAGGGGTTTGGGGATAAGAGGCTGATAAGTGTGCTCGAAGGTGAGCCACTGGGTTGTTTCATACAATGAGGGTTAACAAGAGGCTGCAGCAATCTCACCGTGATGGGAGTACACTCAACCACAGGCAAGCTAGTGTTAATCAGCCAACCAACCAACTCGCAGCACCCTGTCAAGTGTGTGTGTGTGTGTGTGTGTGTGTGTGTAATTAAGCATGAACCTCCAAGTAGTTGCCAACACAGACTCATGGAGAAGAGAATGTCTTTTTCCCCTCTCTCTGCATTTTCAGACTCTACCATGAATCACCTCTGTTAAAACAAAGCAACATCTATCTGTCACGTTGTCATCACTTGTATGTGTGCGTGTGTGTGCGTCCATGTATTTCTTTGTTTCCAACAGGAGAAGCCCCATCTGTTGGTGACTTTGTCCCCATTTATTGACAATGGGATGAACCCCGTGCCACCTGTATCTGTGTTATCAAAGTTATACGGGGGATGTGCCATTTATCTTGACAGGCAGATAGTTTGATTTATGGCCTTTATTGTTTGTTGTGAGTCAGACAACCTCAGGCATAAAGAGGTTTGTTTCAGGCCCACTGGGTGTTATTTGATTTGATTCATATTTGCAGGGACCCGATTCTGTAAATTTGCCCTGTTAGTCCAAATTGATTTCTGCTGCAGCTGTCACGTTTGAGCCTCGCTCTTGGCGTAGCTCCAGGGATGATACTGTCCATCGGTCGGTCCAACCACTTTGGTCCAAATTGAAAAACAGTTCAATTGCCATGAAAAATTCGTACAGATGTCTATGGTTCCTAAGGGATTAATTCCCAATGACTTTGGTGATCTTCTGATTTTACCTCGAGTACCACCATGAGGTGACATTCTTGATTCAGAGTGATATATTGACATATATCAGGGGGGTTGTGCTACATGTTTTGAAGGTCCCTTCAGGATTCATTGTAACGGCCCTGGTGATCCCCTGACTTTTCTTCTTGGTGCTCTTGATCCAACTTCTAATTTATTCAGTGAACTGGCACAAAATTATGTGCATGCATTTATGGTTCACAGATTATTAATCATACTGACTTTTTCTCCAGTGCCACCACAATGTTGACATTTTTGGTTTGGAGTGAAATATCTCAACAACTACTCATCAACAACTATCCATCTTAGTACCATCTTGGCACAATGATTATTATAAACATTGTCATACGAGCATTGGAGTACTGATATTAGCATTAACCTTAAAACACCACTGTGCAAAAGTGTAGACTCTTTGTGTTGTTGTTGAGAATTCAAACTATTGCGATTTCTGCATTTAAACATGTAGTCTGCAATGCTGGAGAAATCTTGTTGATATTTGAACACCAAATTACATTCAGCAAACAAGCTTTTTAAGGTTATTTGCTTGAAGTCTTGTCGACAGAAAACATGAATTCTGATTTTTTACAAATCTGCAACAATATATTTCAGCAAAAAGGTGCATTGGATTTCAAATCTATACTTCATCGTTTATAAGCACAGGGCACCTACTTTGAGCATCTTCTTAAGGTCCATTGTCCGTTTGACTCTGTGTGTGTTGTTGCCCTCAGTAAAGGATGCTGTTGTTGTTCTCATCACAAATAATGGCTCGGAGTGAGCTGTCGAACTGTGCTGAGCGTGACAGAGGAGCAAAGTGAGGAAGCAGTTTGGATTTGACACTGTAATAGTGGATAAAGGCGAGGCTATTATGAAAATCTGACAGCCTAATTCTTGGCATTTGACTAATTAGTATTCTATGCACACAGGAAATGAATAAAATCAAAACTAAAAAAAAAATACAATCATCGCTAAGTGAGTGCTCCTTTTAGTGCCGGATAGAATCATTTATGATGGTCCTCACCACTCAAAAGAGCCACAAAGAGGATATTTGGGCCAGAGATGTGAGCAGTTATCTGCTGCATGAAAATTCACACAATTATCACAATTCTCCCACCGGCGGCTGCTGATGTAGTTAACAATTTAAAATCAGGTTTGTGCAGAATGAAATGCTTTGCATTGACGTCAGCTGCAGACTAAAAAACCCTGAAGATGTTGGATCATTACTTATACTTTCTTTGTCTGCGTATTGCCATCAAACACAGGAGGTCAAATAACAGACATCAAAATGAAAATGACTATCTTTGGCACCACAAACCAAACACTACAATGTACTTGAAAGCTGACCAATCACTGAACCAATCAATGTGCCTAAACTGTGATACCTTTCTCTAATCACATCCATTCACATTCATAGCTAATGAGCACATGATTTTCTCTCATTCGTCCTCTAAATTTTAAGTAGATATTTAAGGCTGCAGCAAGTGAGTGTCACACATAATCTGCCACAAACAGCATTTTCCTCAAACTTTTCATTAACTCAAATTCACAATGGTCCCATGGATGACCAGTTTAAAGAGAGCATCGTGCATCTAAAGCCTCTCCACTTACAGTGACCTTTAATTTAGATTGATCCATTCAGTCAAAGCTGAATGATGTATCTAACTGCATCATTGTTGGCTACAGAGCAGACAGGACATCTTTGGATCAGCTCTACTTGCATGTTCAGGTTTAAGTTCAGACTTCAGATGTTTTGTACATGTAGGTACATTTGCACATTTATAAGACACTATAACATAGGTCTCTTTCACAGCTTAGGTATTGCATATATTTTTGCAGTGTCAGCTTTGAGGATCCAGTTAAGGCCACTTTAAGGTCAATGTGACAACTGTATGATCGCCTTTTCACTTTCTGGTGCACCAACCATCATGTTCTCAGCCTTCAGTGAGACTTGGCAGGTCACCCTGACAAAGTAAAAACACCGTCTGGGGCTGACTGGATAATGAGACTTCTCTTCTACTGTTAACACTGACCAAGACATCGCTGTTAGTTTAATTTAGTTTTATTACCATTCATCGCATTCAGAGAAAATGTATCCAAAATGTGTTGAGCCTTGTTTTGAACAAACATTTGAAACAGGGAGACACAGCTGGACAAAATAAAAATTCTGCTTAAAAGATGTCATCTTGTATCTTCTGTAGTTACACATGTAGAAATAGAAATTCAAACACTGGGATCCTATACAGTAGGATGTTTGCTTCCTTTGTTGTTCTGAGGCTCTATCATGGTTGTCATTTTTTTATTCAGTGAGGGGACCTCACATCCAGTTTCTGACTATTAAAAGTGAAGTCGATGATTCTAATACCATTTTTTCAAATTTTCTCTTAAATTCAGTAAATATTTCCTCACTTTCTGCCAGCCTTTTTGTGTGTGTGTGTGTGTGTGTGTGTGTGTGTGTGTGTGTGACTGTGTGTGTGTGTGCGTGTGCCCAATGTTCACACACAGCCTGCTCTATAAGTGTGAAACAAACAAATAGTCTAGACCTGAACCAGCAGACCACATTCAGTCCCAGGTTATGAAAGGTGCTTTGGACAACAAGTTCTGTTCGATACTCATGAACGTTTGACTGTAGGGTCATTTAGCTTTTACTATCAAAGTCTGCTGTGATTTGACTGCAATAAATGGATTGGAAGAATTGAAATAACTTTATCATGGTTCTGATTTCTAAAAAGTTTGTGTTTATGT
The DNA here is from genome assembly GCA_036025355.1 of Leiopotherapon unicolor. Classification (NCBI taxonomy): domain Eukaryota; kingdom Metazoa; phylum Chordata; class Actinopteri; order Centrarchiformes; family Terapontidae; genus Leiopotherapon; species Leiopotherapon unicolor. Next base: position 4,757 of record JAVQJZ010038048.1, on the reverse strand, counting down.
CTACCAGCTCTGTCTGCAAGACAACAACTTTTAAAAAGCTTGTTTGCTTCTGATTGGCTGAGAGCGTGTTGTCTTGACAATGCTTGTCCATGAATTTAGGGAGTGGGGTGTTTGAGGGTGCATTGAAGAGACGGGTGTCGAGCGTCACGCAAAATAACATGACAGCCTGGCTGTTGAGTTCGAATATCAACTAGCTTTTTCCAGGATTGTTGACTGGACAGATTGATCGAGCACATTGGCAGGACACAACATGGACACACACTCTAATTTAATTCCTATCCATTTCATACAGTAACATAACCTAACTATAACATAATAAAGTTTTCTTTATGTATCTTTATGTATGTATGATATGTATCACACCTTAAATCATGTTTCTATCCCGCAGTAATACTTGATGGTCTCTTGACAATGTGAAGATCAGATGACATTAAAAGCTAACTAAAGATATTAAAACTCGTGGTCACTGGCTTTCTCTCAAATGTGTTACAGGCCTCTTTGTTCTCTGTTCGGCCCAGCATACGCCCTCACCTCTTTACATTATTTAAAGCGCCGAGGTATTTTCTTGACACCCCCTTTCTTCTTCTCCCTCCTCTTCTTTCCCTGCACTTTTTCTCCTTCGCTCCACTTGCCTTTCATCTACTCTGCTCTGCTCTCCCCTGCCCGTCTCATCTCTCTCCTCACCACCGCATTCTGCGTCTTCTTCTTCTTTTCCCCGCAACTCTCAGCTCTCTGCCTGGCCTCGCTTATTCTCCTCCCATGTCTCCTTTGCGCCATGCCTCCCTCCTCCTCTCATCTCCCTCCTCCCCTTCCTCTCTCTTCCTCCTCCTCCTCCTCCTCCTCCCCTCCTGCCCGCCGCCCCTCCTCTCGCCACCTCGGTTCACCCTCTGATGATTGCCGAGCACATTTCATTTGACACGAAGACAAAGGGCTGAGTACACATGTGGTTTCTCGGCAAGTCCTGTGTAATATGAAATATTAATGCAGGCATAATTTGGCTCCCTGGATGGGGGGGAGGTGTGGGGTGGTGGGGGCTTTATAATCACCAGTGACTGCCGTTTCCTTCCCCAAAGGATGGTAAGGCTGTCAGGATGGATTGAGAAACGGTAAAGATAACAACAACAGAATGCTTACTGTTGGCGGGTACCGTGGCCTATTTCTGTCTCTGTGTTTAATGGTTATATTGGCTCACTGCCCGAGTTACTGAGGCATCTCTCCCTGTCAGCCTTTTCAAAGTTAAAGGTGCTACGTGCAGCATTTTTCAGCCATCGACAGTCATGGTCAAATTAGTTGTGATAGACTGGTATAATTACCATAAACAATTGGAAGCACAGGGGTGGTATTTTTGGTCCTGCATCTCATTTTTGCCACAGAGCACTTTGCTGCAAGGATGCTTGTTCCTGCTTCCTCTCCCTTTGCTCCATTAGTGTTTCTTTTGAAGGGACATGTTTGTCCAGGTGATGTTTCCATGTTTATGTGACTCACTCATTCTGCCATATGCTTTTGTAAGAAGTCTTTAACCCTTGCCATGCTGGAAGAATAAAGCTCTCTCCCTCCATTATCATCTTCCTCCCTCTTGCACAAGTCGGCCTTCCTTTGCTGCGTCAAGCACTTAGACGTTGCCCAAAATTTGACCTTATGTGTAAAGGTCAAAATAAAAAGCTAATGTTGTTCATCTTGTTCATCTTATAAAGGCTTTGAGGTCCATCCAGAACAGTTTCTTGGATCATCACACAGTTTTATTGTGAAAGCGCACAAAAATCAAACACAAAAAGATTTCTAGTGATGGAAAGTAACAAGTACGTAAATAAAGTATGTTTAGTGCTGCACTGTGTGCAATATAATGAAAGAACCTATTCTTTTTATATTATATAATGTGATACAGATTAGCTTCACCATGACCAGCTTCAACATTAAAATGCTGTTTTCACATGTATGCATCTCTAATAATAATCTAATGATATACATAATAATAAATTACTTTGGCAAGGCCCATTCTGCCATTCTGAGTACTTTTACCCTTGATCCTTAAACAGCACTGACAAATCGAGTCTGACACCATAAAATATTGTTTTGGCAAACATGTTAGAAATTTGCATTTACTTGGAGTAAAATTTATATGTGATATACTTCTAATATCTCTCCCTCAGCTCTGTTCAGCTCCTCTCACTCTTCAGAAAAATATATTGATAGAAATAGTGTTACACAGCTAAATGCTCCAGCGTGTTCACCAGCTAGTTGCTAATTTAGTTTAGTGCTGGACTGAAGCTTTTACAAAAATAAATTGTGTCCTTCTGCAACAGTTGATGAAAGCAGTGAGAGTAAACCAGAAAATAAAGTTGTTGTTTGCCATATGACCAAACCAATAAACCAGAAGATGCTAAAACATTTTCCCTGAGGGCTCATCACCAGGGGGGTAGCTATTAGTTTGTTTTATTTCATTTACTTGATATCCAGAAGCTCAGACCGTACATCCAACCATAAATCTACCCCTGAGGCAATTTTTTTATGAACTTGCTGAAAAGGTTTTAAAAAAGCCACAAAAACTGTCTTCTGCCTCTCGTGGAACAAAGACAGTCTCCACATAATTTGGGGTTTTATTTCTAAGACCAGCAGAAAGTCTGTCCACCTCTGTCTCGCTCTGTCTGTCATTATTTGGAGGAGGTGTATCGAATCCAACCAGGTGAGGCTGCGCGGTTTTCTGTGAGCACCAAGAGTGTGTGAAGCTGCAGTTTCTGTGTCATTAATCTGGCGCTCATCTCTCTCTACAAGGTGGCACAAAACTTTCACATCAAAGCCCAGCATGCGCGCACACACACACACACACACACATTCGGGTTTTCTCATGGGAACCAGCTTTTTTTTTTTACTCCCTCTCTTTCCCTCTGTCACTATGTCTCTCTCTCTTTCACACACACACACACACACACACACTCACAGACACACAAACACACCCAAGCTCAAGCTCATGCAGGGTGACACCATGGGCACGCACAGACAAGGTCACAATTTGCTTTTCACATGGTTAATTCTTTATATGTCTTTTTTTCTCTTTCTCACTTTATTTCACACACACACACACACACACACACACACACACACACAGAGGCTACAGTTGCATCACTAGTGAATTACCATGCCGTTCCGCGTTATTAAACATGACACTCGGCCCAGATAATGGAGCCTTTCTTCATCTCAATTTGGAAGGCTAATCTTATTGCTTTGATTAGCAGCAGCTTCATTTGCATATCAAGGCCTCCCCCCCTTTAATTCCTCCATCGCAAATCCCCTCTTTATAGCTGTAGATAAAAGGAATCTATCTATATGTATCTTTCTTTAGAATCTTTTCTTCCTTCCCCCTCTCTTGTTCTTCGTTAACTCCTTCTTCATTTGTTCACACTCTTTCTCTCTCTCTTTTTCTTCTCTTCTTCTCTTGTTTTTCGAAGTCATCGTCGGCCCGGCTTTGTCGTCCTTATTTCTCTCCTGCCTCGCATGTAACGCTGGATGCCTGCCATAGAGCAAGAGGAGAGGTAAAAGTAAAGCATGACTTCATTCAGACGTGATAAGACATGAGATCATGGCCAGTAATCCCAGTTACTCATTGTCCACTAGGATTCACAGTTGAAGGAACCGAAAGATCAGGAGAAAAAAGGAAATGTTTCAGCAAAAGTTTGAATTACTGCCCACTGTTAAAGTGTAACCACAAGCGTACAACAGTGACAATAAACTTCAACAAGTGCACTTTGCTCACTATTCACTGCTGTGAATGGCTGGGTTTGACCTTGAGAGAATTAAACAAAAATAAACTGAAAGAGAGATTGCTCATCACCATTACACCATGAATAAAATCGAATGTTAGTGGCACGGGGAAACGAGTGCCTGACAGTTGCATCATTATTTCCACATATGGAGAACATGTGTCCTGTCAGTATATTTCTTTACACTTAACTTACTACTTTCTTGCCATGTATTTCTGGGCCTGGATCAAACACTGCACTGCTTTGTGTGTGTCCCTCTACGCACACAGCAGACACAGTGTGATCTAAATGTGCATGTGATGGGCTGTGGCTTGGTTGTAAATGAAAAGTAGTAACCTCCAGGTGGTGATCATCATACTGTAAAACAGGCAATAACTGTAAATTGAAAGTCTGTTGCATTAATGCAACCCCATTTGATGTACAGTGTATTAAATATGCCCTGAATATTTACCTCTGCAATGCAGGTTGTAGAAGTTAAAATGGATTAGTGTTCAAAAAGTTGCCTGAAGATGTGGTGGAGATCTGGGCGTCTGATAAAAGAGATTTTCCTCTAACCAGAGGACATATTCACATCTCAACAATACCTTTGTTTTATTACATTTGTGAGTATAGTATAGTATATTTCAATATCTGCATACATTTGTCAAACAATGGCATAAATAAATTTGATCAAAGTGTGAGTGCAACAATGCTTACAGTCATATTGATGCAGTATTGATCTGTTCAGCTCTGTGGGAGGAAAATGAACTGATCATTTTATTAGCAGCACCACAGTGTAAAAAGAGCAAAAGTAAAAGTCACACATTCAAAAAAGGACATTTACAGTATAACACATATTAGTACCAAGGATAGTACATATGGTACTTTACAGAATGGACTATTTCAGAGTAATGTGTGTATTAGTATGCAATATTGATGCATTCACATGTAGGAATTACTAATCTTTCAGCAGGTAAAGGGTCTGATTTTAATTACTTCATATGCTGCTAGATGGCGTTA
>JAVQJZ010038038.1:0-11255 GCA_036025355.1 Leiopotherapon unicolor | reverse complement strand
TACAAACACAATCACTTTTACTTTGCATGCAAGTTTTCCAGTACACATGATCTGCAGGCCTTTGTATTTTTTGATTGGCCAACCACACAGTGTCATTTAAAACAAAAGTGTATTGATTATAGACATGTTAGGTAAGTAACACTGGAAAAATTGCAAAGGTTTTTCTGTATTTTTTATATCATGTGGCAGTAATTGGATCAAACTACTCATGTTGTACAATGCGAACCTTCATAGTAATCCTGAAAGTTAAATAACCAAACTAACATCGCCTTTGCTCTTGTCTTTGCAACCAGAGGAGCTCTGAAGTATCAGACCAATATAGAGGCCCACCCTCCAGGCTGCATCAGAGCCAATCAGAGCGGCGGAGAGCAGCAGGCCGAAGAGCTGGAGCAGGGTGAGGATGAGGAGAGGAGATGCAGACAGGAGGCTCACTTCCAGCCACATTACCCACAGGTCAGTGTGTGTGTGTGTGTGTGTGTGTGTGGCTGACAGCGATTACGTGTGGGTCGGAGGAAGTGTTCGTACCTGTGTATCTGTGTTGTAGTGGGGGTGTGTGTCTCGAGTACTTGGGAGGTGTTTGAGGGAGTTGGTCCCGTTTATTAGAGGTGTTGTGCTGTCAGGGAGGGGCAGGCATCCTCTCTCTACTTCAAGGCCTGTGTTTGTGTGCGTTTCTTCCCGCATGTGTGATTATGTGTTTGCACATGGTTGTTAAGCAACGAGCCGGGTCCATAAAATCCCCCTTAAACCCGACCGTGCTCTGCGGGCTTTATGGGTACTGCGAGCAATTAGTCAGCCACAGGTAACTGCCAACAGAAAGAAACAGAAACACCACACACAGTGATGGAAAGGTAGAACGATTTCTTAAGTACCTTTGTGAACATACTCGCCTTTTCTGTGAAATGAATTGGGTGAATTAGAGAGTCTTGCAGCAGGACAAATGCTGCACTCCTTTGATATCACACATGGTAATATCAGCAAGGGGGAAAAATAAGTAAGGGTTACATTAAGTGTTAACAAATAAGATGCACAAGAATTACAGTAGATGTAAGCTGTGTAAAAATGGCTGCAAAGCCACAATCAGTCGCTATTAATTCAGAATAAAAACCTAATTTATCTCCAATGTAATTTATAATTGAGAATAATTTATAGACTACTATCTATTTGTGTCTATTTACAAGAAAATGTTGTGCATCATTTTTATTTACCCAGTGTGGCTGTGTAGAAAGCAACAGAGGGATATATCTTGGGATAATGTGTGAACTTTTCCTATACTTAAACTTTGCATACAACACTTCATATGGGCAAACCTCTCTGCAGGTATGTGCAAAGAAAGATGTCATGGATAAGCCAGTCTGATCTACAAGTTGTGTGGCTCTTTATTTCTGTAGCTGTTGCCATTTCTTACTCAAACCGTGTACTCACCAAAATAATTGCCAAACTCCCCGAACATCGCTGAGACAAGAAACTTCAAACCGTCCTTTTGATCTGCCTCCGTGACCATTTTGTGTTCACACGATGATGTAGAAAATGTCAGTGTGATACCAGTGTTGAGGGTTAATGTGTGTTTCCCCGTCTGCACTCATAGACGTGGCTTTGGGTGTCTGGTCCCCTCTGTCTTTACTGCGCCGAGCGTTTCTATCGCTTCATCCGGAGCAGTGACCCTGTTACCATAGTGACAGTCATCAGGCACCCCTGTGATGTCATCGAGTTGCGCATGCTGAAGAAGAACTTCAAAGCTCGTCCCGGGCAGGTGAGAGGCCGCGATTTCTCCAAACATTTAGTTTCTCAGTACGCACTGTTTATTTAATCACATGATGAGGACAGTAATTCTGTTGTTAAGTTCAGAAGTTCATCTGATAGATTCTTTTTTCTGTGCTTCTATCATGTTTTTCTCACCACCCACCCCCTCTGTAATCCCCGCTCTCTGTCATCCTGCTGCTTCTCCATCTCCTCCCATTGTCCTCAGTATATTGTTCTGAACTGTCCAGGTGTCTCTTCGTTTGAGAACCATCCGTTCACGCTAACAACGGTAAGACTTTATGCAACACATTCCTATCTGGTGACACAATGCAAACACACACTCCGCTCACACACACACATATGTTTTTATAGTTTCTTAAACTTTCTTCCCCCTGGCAAAGAACATGCAGTTCTTTGTCACTCTCAACGTCCCGCCCCCCTCCACTGCTGGCCGTCAGTTGGTTGACAGCTGGGTCGTCCAGTAATATTGTGTTTCACATTGTTGAACATATTGATGTTTTCAGTTTTAGTCCAGATTGAATGAGACAGAGAAAGACAGAGAAACAACTAACTATCTCTGACACACACACACACACATAAACTACAATATGTGCATGCCTACGCCTGGTGTGTTATGGAGCTTTGAGGAGGAGGGCAGAGAATCACACTGACGGAGAGCAGACAGACCCCTGAGGCTAGTAACGCCGTCTGCCAACAGGAAGGCTGTGTGTGTCTGTGTGTGTGTGTGTGTGTGTCCATTGTTAAATTTAATGAAAAGAGTTGTAGCTATGTACTGCACTGGGTTGTGTGTGTGAATGTCTGCATCTTTGTATGAGTTGCACGTGTATATTCTTGTTTTTTCCAACAAATGAGAGATTATCCACTTTTGTATACTTGGATGTGTGTTACTCTTGTGTGTGTGTGTGTGTGTATTTGTGTCTGGTTATGACTCATTGTCTGCTCTCTAACTCCTCGCAGTGTCCCACAGAGAACAAGGAAACTTTTGGCATCCATCTCCGAATCGTGGGAGACTGGACTGGTGGGTACATGCAACACACACACACACACACACATACACATAGACACACACAGGTTTCCATTTGCAGTAACACACATAGAAAAAAAGGACAAACAAACAAATATACTCACACACATTTTCTGTTCCCTATCAGAGTTGACAGGACGGAAGTTGTTTTGTTTTGTTTTGTCCTCTTCTTCGTTCCCTCTTCTCTCTGGGGAAGATGCATTTCCGGAAGACTACATTTTTATGTGTGTGCGTGTCCCTATCGCTTTCTCTCTATTCCTGTGGGAGTGATTTCTTCTTTACCTCGAGGTGCACATGGTTCCCACTGTTTTATTGTCCTGGTGAAAAAAAAGTAAATCCACCTAAACACACAATACACAGTTTATTATCATTTACAGTTGGATTTCAGTCAAAAAGCCATAAAACAGGAATCAGTAGATGTTTTTTGGTTTGTTTCTGACTTTTAAAACTTGCTGTTTTAAACTTTACCTGCACACTTGTATGTCCTCTTGCCTTTGTCTTTTTTTTATTTGACCACATGAGTTGCATTGGCATGCAGCAGACTCAAAAGGGACTCGTTGCCCCGGGAGTGAGCGACATGTACAAGAACATGTACACTCATTTCCACTTGCTACTGTACGTATCCATGCACACACATGCTTTGAGAACAAAGGAAGGGAAGTCAATTTGTTTGTGTTGGCCCCTCAATCTGTGTGTTGTATGGAAACACTGACCTGGAACGTATAGACACCCTCTATATGGCAACATATGTTCAGACCTAATTCATTTAAATCTTTAGACCCTGTTGGGTCTCCGAGAGTTGGATCAGATGATGTAAAGTTGGCTTGTCCTCTCCTTTCCACAGAGCGCTTCTCACAACTGTTACTTCCTGAACCGAGGATAGACTTGGAGATCCTTCCCATGGTGCAGCAGAGGAGATACCCAAAGTACGTTTCTCTCCGTTTGTGTTCGTGTGTGTGATGTGGCTGACGTGATTTCTCATGAAGGCTCAGAATCACAGAGAGGTCAGAGGTTTTGACCTCCTGACCTCTGACCCAGTGCTCTTCCTGCCCTGTGCTTTAGAGGGAGAGATAGGCAGAGATAGAGAGGGAGTTGTGGGGGTCAGAGAGTTTGTTTTGTGACAGTAAACCAGAGCTAAACAAACTATCAAACCTCCCCCAAGCCTCTTCTGCTGTGGAGTGGCCTGAGGTGTACAGCAACGCCCCCTCATGGTCAGAAGGCTATTTTCTGCTGTCCTAAAACTAGTGTACACACATATTTAGGTTATTAAATTGTGATTAAAGACAGCTAACTAAGAAATGACAAGTAAATAAAGTAAATTTTCAAAGTTACTATAATTGTCTATACACTATAATTGTTGACATGTCCCGACAGTGGTACACCAGACAGATAACCTGTGATAAAAATCAGCCTCCTCTGATCCCACCTGCTGATTCTAAGGCCATTTAACACGAATTCACCATGCCACGGTCAAAAACAACCAATCAGGACAGAGTATCTGACGGGCCGCTGCTGCACAGGCTCTGAGGATGAGGTCAGAGTGGAGGTCAAATAACATCCAATCAGTCAAGAAAAACAACAGTTTAAAGGAAAGATAAGTAATGAAAAGAAGAGCAACAAATAAAAGCAAGAAGTTCATTTTAAGTCAACACACACAGTAAGACACATTCATTTAACCAGCATTTAAATAGTTAACCCCCAGGTGTAATGTTTAACTTCGCCACAGGGGGCGCTGCGAGACCGAGATCCTCGTTCATCAGGAAACGTCCAGAAAAATCACGCGGTACTAATTAACAATTAACTTGTGCAAATTAATTATTATTTATTTTTTAACTTAAGTGTTATTTTTGTAGTTAACCAAATGATAAATCCTTTTTTTATCGATGCCCGTTTCCGTGTGTAACTCTGTCATCTCAGGTGAGCTGTTTATGTAACTTTATTTAAGAGTTCACTGTGGAAATACAAGAGAAGAAAGTTACATAACGCCGTCGTTTCGTTCGATCTGTCGAGAAATATCTGTCTTGTATACGAAGTTCAGTAAGAGTGCTGCTCGCGAAATTATGTTTAATTTGTGAAAATGCTTTTATCTGGGTATTTTTACAAACTAATAATACCTGAAAGGGCTAATTGTTAGATTGTGTATTATATACACTAATATTAAGAGTTTATGTTATAATATATTTTGATGTATTAATGTTGACCAAGGTTATGGTTATACTATGCAAACGTAATAATACTGTTTACTTAAGTGGTGACTGTTCATTTGCTCTCACAGTGAAGGTGAGGGATTTGTATTAGAGGAAACCTGTGCAGCTCTAATACTTGATGCTGCTCTGCTGTATGTTTATTAGTTTATTTGTGATTTGAGTGAGCCAGAGATCCTCACAGTCATCAAGATACAGATAAGAGCTCAAGGCTTAAAACCTATAGATCATAGACTGATTTTAAAGATGGAGGACCAGCCAAAACATCCACCCTCTTCATGTGAACAGGTAGACACGTAAAACAAAAAAAAATCAACATACATCTCTAATACATTTGTCCAAAGGATTACATGGTAGACTGGGTGTGACGAATGAGGAAAACATGAGGGAAAAAATCATCTTGGTGCACTATTGTTGTCTTTGTTTTAGTTTTTTTTTTTCACATGCTGGTTTTATTTTAGGCAACTAAAAACATGAACTGTGGAGTGTATCACAACACATCGTAATGTGGTTAGCTGAGTGTAGCACAAAGACTGTAAACCTCAACAACTTCCAAGATTCAATGTGTGCAAAGCTCTGAGAGACATATTTTATGTTTTGGCCATGAATAAAATATTCTCTGAAGTGTTACTGAGGTCACGGTGCTTGTGATTATGTGACAGTAATGAGCTAAGCCTCACTTGAGGCCCTGTGGTGGGTGTGTAACGGCTGCTGAGGCTTTACCAGCCAATTTCTGGACTCAGTGTTTCATGTGTCTGAGTGATGTGTGCCATGATTGTTTCTGTGTGTGTGTGTGTGTGTGTGTGTGCGCGCGCGCATGTGCACGCACTTGTGTGTTTTCTCAATTACACAAGTGTTTGAGCAGCTGTTGTCGAAATGATAGGTGTGTGTGTTGGGGCATAGCTGTCGGTCTGTCTGTTCACACACATAACCCCCCCCCCACACACACACACACACACACAGATACTGGGATTTCAAAGCAGGATGTTTGTCTGGTTATGTGATTGACTGGGGGCTTGGGGTGGGATAAAAACATGGACTATTTTCTTGCCTAATTATCTCTTGTGTCTTTGTTTGTGTTGCACGTTCAGGCTTTACGTGGATGGTCCATTTGGAAGTCCATCAGAGGAAGTGTTTAACTATGATGTCAGTGTTTGTGTAGCTGGCGGGATAGGAGTCACACCGTTTGCCTGCGTGCTACATGCTCTCCTGTGAGTCTGAAAAAAAGAAAAGAAAGAAAAATCACTCACTTTCAATGTTTTGAGTACTGAGTACTTGTGCTTTTCCTTCCTCCCTGCTGGACACCCAGTGACGAATGGACAGGTTTCAGGCTGCGGAGGCTCTATTTTGTGTGGGTCTGCAGGGAGCTCCAGTCCTTCTACTGGTTTGCTGAGCTGCTGTGTGCTGTGCATCACAAGGTAAGGACCAAAAATATTTGCATGCTATAAAGTACGTTAACTTGATTTAAACATGAGGGAATTAAATTGTGATGACCTGAATAAATAGTTTTTGGTGCTGTTATGTCAGCATTGGATCAGAAGAATCACTTTCTTTTTAGTAGTAATGTGGCATTTTTGTTTACTGAGTCATATCCCATCAAAATGTGTGTGTATGCCATAAAATAAGCCAGTTTACCAGCAAAGATAATCCAAAGGCTACTGGGTATAGCAGCCATGTGTTTCTTGACAGTTTACAGTGATGTGAGTATGATAAAAGTCAATGACCTGGATAAACAGACTGTTATCGGAGTCTGGTTTGTTGCAACTAACGCCATCTTGTGGCTGTTTGTAATTTTACTTTTGCTACACAGAACGTCAAAGAAAGTACATTGCATTTATATCCTGAATATCACTCTTGTCTTTTAGCTTTGGCAGGAAAACAGACCAGACTACTTTAATCTGAAACTGTACGTGAGTCAGACAGACAAACTGCAGGTATGTACACAAACTCACGTTCACACTCCTACAGTCTCAACACATATACAGACAGACAGACAGACAAACACACCTTTAGCGGGATTCCCTGGAGTTAGTGGATCTCTGGCTTCATTCAGGTTGAGAACATTTCCTCTCTGAGCACCTCCAGTGTAGGGCTACACACACACACACACACACACACACACAGAATCTTTTATCTTTGTATTTTCATTGCAGCGTGTTTCATTTTCTGTGGACCCATTCATCTCTGTTTTGATACATCCATTCATTAATCAGTCTTTAAGCTGCTCCACTAGAGGGCAGCATACAAGAGCGATCTCAGTTTGAATGAACTTTATTTGTATTGCTGTCAGTTCATTCTCTGAACTACACAGCAATGTGTGACAGTAAGTTTCAGTGTGGGTGCTTCTTAATCCAAATGTTTACTCCAAAATGTTTCCAGTTTCTGTAACAACAACAGAACAGAGACGTGCAGCGGGCAGTAAAGCAATATCTTTAATACCAAGATCATTCAGATCAAGATCATCAATACCAAGATCACTGCTTGTATGAATTATTCAGAAAGATCACACTGCAAACACATCTACCATCCCTTCAGTGTTTGTGTGTTTGTGTATTTTCTCCGGTAATGTGGTCACTAGCGTGCAGCTCCTCGTTAGTATAGTGGTTAGTATCCCCGCCTGTCACGCGGGAGACCGGGGTTCAATTCCCCGACGGGGAGATATACTCTTTTCAAACGTACTGGCCATTCGACTAACTACGTTTAGTAGAAGCTGTAAAACCGATGAAGCAGAGAAATGATTGAGGTGAACTATGCTCAGCACCTCTGGTAGAGCCAGGGATCAAATAACACCATGGAGTGTAGTCTGCCGAAGCAGCTCTGTGAGAAAGGGTTGATGCCGGGCTTGTTATCAGCTGCCTGTCCATGGTGACCGCTCTCAGAATTGTTAAGTGCTCACAGCTGTGCTGTGACTGAAAAAACAGTGGATACATCCTGCAAAGACGCTGTAAATAGCTTTTACTATTCCCTCACTGTCTGTGTTTGTAAAACACAAAGTGTATCATAATACAGTAATAAATACTTCCTTTTTTTGTTGGTCATGTGATGATCAGAGATGAGTTGAGCAACCTTTTAACTGGCTATTATGCCATCTTCTTTTGTTTTTTGGCACATAAAAAGTAATGTTGTTAAGCTTTCAGGACAGTTGCCATTTGCTTACTTTATGTTCTTGGCGGCACCAGTGTCGGACATGTAGGTCTCATACTTGGTTTCATAGTGTTGTTGTACAGAAAGCAACAGTTTCATCGCAAATCTAACAGTGACACTTCCTCTTGACTTCTTGCCTCTTTCCCACTCACTTCCCTCATGTCTAATTTTCTGCATTTCTTGTATTTCACTGATTCTGCCATTTTTGGTCACTCATGGCAATTTTCTTTATTTGAGTCATTTTATTTTGTGGAGACCTGCCTTGTTTAAGACAGTAGCTCCACCTAGTGTTAAAGCTAAGAAGTACAATAATTAAGGAAGTGTCACGTAACTTTGTGTTGCCCAATTCCTTTTTCCTCAGCCATGTGACCTGTGAGGCACAGCTCCTCGTTAGTATAGTGGTTAGTATCCCCGCCTGTCACGCGGGAGACCGGGGTTCAATTCCCCGACGGGGAGATTTATACTTTTCAAGGCGCACTGGTCGTTCAACTGATTGATCAAGTTTAGTAGAAGCTGTAAAACCGGCCTGTCAGATGAAGCAGAAATGCTCCAGGTGAATCATGCTGAGCACTTCTGGTAAAATCAGGGATCAAATGACACCATAGCGTGTAGCAGTGCTAACATGATCATTTTCACAACATTTATACGGGAATGGATACTGAAAATCTGAAATTTTCTGCTCTTACTTGTTATTTTGAATTTAACTGATACTGCCATTTTTGGTCACTCATGGCAGAATGTTTTCTTTGATTCATTTTATTTGGTGGAGACCTGCCTTATTGAAGACAGTATCTCCACCTAGTGTTAAAACTAAAAAGTACAATGATTTAGGAAGTGTGGCATAACTGTGTTACCCAATTCGTGTTTCCTCAGCTACGTGACTAGGGAGGCACAGCTCCTCGTTAGTATAGTGGTTAGTATCCCCGCCTGTCACGCGGGAGACCGGGGTTCAATTCCCCGACGGGGAGATTTGCACTTTTCAAGGTATGCAAATAGTTTGAATAATTAACCAAACCCACCTGTCACATGAGGGAGAAATGCTCAATGTTTCCAATTCTTACTCTGCTCACACAACCAGCTTTATTAATCCTGGTTAATGCAGAGGAATAGATAACAGACAATTCATGTGTTCACAGCTCGTTTGGGCAATCTGGCCCAAAATAACAGCTCCTGCGGGTTTAATGAAAAGTTTTTTTGTTTCTTTTCCAGAGCATGTCTGAGGAGAAGTACCGGCCTCTCACCTCGAGGCTGCTAGTTGGACGACCAAAGTGGAAGTTACTGTTTAATGAGATTGCGAAGACTAATAGGCAGTAAGTAGAGTGGGAATAATCCAGAAATACAGTATGAAACCAGTGTTATTTAAAAGCTTTTCACACCCCTCTCTCTGTCTCTCTTTGTGGTTTCAGTAAACGAGTCGGGGTGTTCTGCTGTGGTCCAAAGGGCATCTCCAGGACTCTCCACAGACTGTGTAACTCGACCCGATCCTCTGGAACAACCTTTGAATTCAACAAGGAGTCCTTCAGCTGATCGAACATCACAGCTCACTTTGAGGTCGACATCAGTGGAAAATAAAGAGCAGTGGATGGATTTGCATTTCGAGCCAAATGGTCTTTAATGGAAGACAATTTCTCATTATAATTGGCTGATCTTCGTTACTTGAAATTTTGTTAAGTATTTTACATCTGGAACAACTGAGACCTGCCAAAAGAGCTTGAATATGCCCAGAACATATGATTATTTCACACGCTGCTTATGGTCACAAAGGCCCAGCAGGACAAGACTTTAACATGCAGCACACCTCTTTGCGGACCAGACTGACCACCAACGGAAGAGCTTCAAGCCTCCACCCATGATGATCTTGTTTTGCTAGAGTAGCTGTCAGATTTAATCTTTTCACCTGTGCGGAGTGACTTTGTTTTCCTCTTGTTGGAGTCACATTCAACAAACAACAGGTCCAACTCGACATACACCCAAATGCTACACAGTGTTACATAAGAGTGAATTCATCTTTCACTGGACAGGGGCTGAAACATCATGCAGCAACCTGCAAACTGTTTTTATCCAGACAATCATGAAAGAGTTGACTTGAATAACAAGAGCAGTGCAACCAGCCAAACGACAGTCAGACTTCATTTAACCTTTTTTATTTTTTACCGTTACACCTGCTATCAGCAAGCTTTGCTGACCAAAGATTTTATGCTATAGAGAGAAAAGTGCCCACCCAGTACCACCTCAGCATTCAGGGTTCTGCTAGCTTTTCTACATGCACCCAAAATGAATGGATATATTCTGTTGTACAGGAGATACAGATCATTTTAACTGTGAGAAAGACACTTTGTTAGCATTTGCTCATTACAATAAGTCTTAGTGATACTGAATGAGTGCAGTCTCAACCTCATGGAAATGAGTGTTACGAAAGCTATTATTATGTTTTTTTATCATGCACCACACATGGAAACAGGATCTGTGGTCTGAAAGAAAATTCACTTTAGAGTCCATCTCAGAGAACAAATGTTTGCTCTGTCTGAGCGTGATTGTCAACAGGGGAAAGGAAGTGGGCCCCGAATAGATGTTTTATTCAGTCTTTTATTGAACTAACTGAACTAACTGTCTCCTGTTCATATATGTGTTTCAAAGATCTGTTTTCAGACAAAGCTAGCAACTATACTACACCTCAAGCCAGTATTTTTAGTTTAGTTAAGTTTTTCCAATTTATTTATATTGTTCAAAGTTCATTTTATGTTTTGTGAAAAACTTCTGCAGGGCTTTGGCAATTTCTCCACGTAAGTGTCTGCTGTTATTCTTACATATTTTCATGAGGTAAAAGTGTCTGTTTAAAAAGAAATAAGTAACAATTCATGGCAAAGTTTGAAGCCACATCTTTAGCAGGTTATGTTTTAGAATTAGCCATTATTTAGAAAAATACCAAAATGGGAAACACCTGGTTTCTGTTGACAATCAACATCTAGAGACTTCTGATTTTGTGACTGAAAAAACAGATTGTTTCATTTATTTAGCATTTGTAATTTGAATATATTTAAATGTTAAATTGTATGTCTATTTTCACAATTGTGCTTTTTTAAGAACAAGGCAAAATCTGAAATAAAATATTTTCTATTTAT
>JAVQJZ010037953.1:0-11495 GCA_036025355.1 Leiopotherapon unicolor | reverse complement strand
CACACACACATATATATATACATATATAATATTATATTAAGTTATGTTAACTGTAAGACCTTAAAAACAAGAGTCCTCAGTTGCATGAATGTAAAAAATTATACATATGTCACTGAGTTATAAATCAGGTAGATTTTCTTTGCAGGTCCATGACATGTACAAAGAACGGGCATGTTCCCATATTTCACGACAGGACATGAAGTTCTAACAGTCGGGAAACACAATGCTGGTTTGAACACGGGGGCTGAAAGGGAAGGAGGGGCGGCTCAGTCTGCTCAGGGCTCAAGGGATGAGGAAAACTGGGGCGGGACTTTTCTCCAGGAGCTGGGGAGGGAGAGACTGAGGAGGAAGTACTGGGATATGATTGACTACTTTACCTGGCACCAGAAAACCACAAGGCCCCGGGACTTCTACAGTGCGTCAGTTAGATTAGGTTGAAAATAGGTTTCAGTCATGTGTTCATAGTTAGTGTGATATAATAAGGGTTAAGCTCAATAATGCATCATAATGCAGCATGATGAGTTACAGCCACAGTCGTGCTCACAAGCAAACTTGTGGGTTTTAGAGGTTGTCTGAATTTAAGTAAGACCATTTGCTCGAGTGAGCAAATGGTCGAGTGAGAGTCCAGTGAAAACAACGAATCTCCATATTTGATGATTTGGAGCTATTAGATCACCTGAAAGTTTTTTGTGGGTACAGGACACAAAACTCTATAAAATCTCACTGAATAATAAAAAATGCAGAAATGCATGTCACAAGTGTTAAAACATGGTAATTTTTCTTTGCATGGAAAGTTGATATTTTGGAGATACGTGGTTTTCATTGGAAAGTGCTGATTGGTGAATGGCAACTTGTGGTCTCCTCTAGGAGGCCTCAGCAAGTGTGTGTATAGCAGATTTGATTTGAAGTTTGCATTTACTCAACATGAGCATGAGTGCTTGTATATATGTACTGTATATTTGCTGGTATTTCCATGTAAGCCAGTGCTGCAGTCTTGAATGCGCGTGACTGCGTATATTTACCTGTGCAGGTGAACTTCTTGGAAGGTGTAGTGAGCAGCAGTTTGTCAGTCATGTCACCGGGCCCGGCACAGCGGGCTATGCCAGGCTCTTTGTAGCCGCTCTTCACCCAGTCTGACAGCCACTGCATGTGGCAGTCGCAGTAAAGAGGGTTTGCACCCAGAGCCCTGCCAACCAGGAAGAACAATGTTCGCTCTTCATAACAGGGCACACAGAAAAAGTCAGCACCTTAACCTCAGTCATTGCTTACTTTCAGATCCAACGTGCTGGACCGCAGAGCCAGAACTATAGAAAATGTGTCACTGTCTAAATACTTACAGACTGAGCTGTACATCAATGTCAAATTAAGTGTTAAACTGTGGAAAACTTCTCCCATAAATAACTGAGACTATAGTGGCGATGATTGGGAGCATCTATCTCATCTTGGCGGTATCATCCCTCAAACTTAAAACTTCACATAAATGGTCTTATGTCTTGTCGAAAAGAGTACACTGCTGATGCATTTGAATAAAACATCTTATTTTATCACTTTTTTTTCCAATGTTCTGCTGAAATATAATGTGAGCTGTTTCTTTAAAGGTAACTAATGGAGCATTGCATTAATTCAGGCAAAGCACTGAAGTCGTGCCTGGATTAGCTTATTGGCATCCGCCGTTTTATTAATGCTCCACAATCACTGGCTCATTCATCAGCAGTTTGGCCTCTGTCTGACTAGTAACCAATCATATTCACGCCCATGTACGGCACTGCATTTATAATCCAACGCTTAGTAAATAAAATACCACGCTGTTAAAATAAAAAGCCCTGCACTGAAAATGTCACTTAAACAGGAAATAGTGATAGTATATCATATGTACGTATAATGTCCTCTGTGACTCCTCTCTCTGAGAGTCCTCTGTGTGAAAACTAAACTATTACACTGCATATATCATATTGAACTAATTTATTATTATTAATGATGTAAAAGCAGGAATTTACTGTTTGTTCAGGTGGAGCTGTTCTATATAGTACTGTAACTAATGATTGCTTTCATTATTAGCATATTACTGTGACTAGATCACAGTTGCAATCAAGCAGAGCTCCAAGTGACACCTTCAAACCTCATGATGTTTCCGTTTATTGTACTCAAAGACAAGGAAAGACGGCAAATTGTCAAATTTGAGCAGCTGAAATGATAAAGTGTTGTGCCTAAAAGCAATTCTGTGACTAATGCTGTCATAGTTTGGACTTCTAGCACGGTATTGAGATGCAAGTGAAACCTGTATAGTTATACATTAAGCAACTTCGTGTAACTGTTTATTTTGGAGATTGGAGAGCTCCCTCGTGAAACAGATCAAATGGAGTTAGAGCCATCTCTAGGTCGTTCTGTTGGAGTGATTATGTCAGACTAGTGGCCTGCAGTGGGACACAACTAGAAAGAGCAGCAGCCTGTCACGAGCGCTATCCGTGGTGCTGATCCTAGTGAGTGCTGTAGGGTGGTTGCAGGCGCTCCCTCGCTGCCATTCGAACCCGCAGGTAACTCAGATTATTAGCATCAGCCTTCACTTCCAATTATCAGCTGTGCACACCTGATATACACTCTATGGTCCCTCTTTTGCTTAGTTTGGAGATACCATGCTGAAAGAAAACACCAGCAAGAGAGAGCGAAACAATACTTTTTTAGTGTATGAAGTCAATTATTCAGTTCTTAGTTACCTCAGCTTATTATTTTTTGACAAGAGTCTCCTGTGTTATATGCTGCTTGTCTGACTATTGATTAAAGACTCTCTGCACCGTTCTGAGTCTCGTCACTGGAGACCTCCCCGCCCAAGTATGCGCTGTAAAACACATTTTGCAATAAATCAATTTAACATATTTCCCCCAGAATTCATTATTTACTGAAGAAAGTAGAAAGTAGCTACAAATTCAGTGTTGCTGTTGTAGCCACAGAGCTGCTCTAGAATCCCACCACATATACATTAACCCTTGATTTAATAGTAAATAACTGGATCTACTGCCAACATTAAAAAAGACAGGCATATTTAGGATACAGTTGTAAACTAATATCTGCTCAAAATCTAAATATAACTGAGGAAAGAAGGAGAGAGGAGATGGATGGGTTACTTTAGGCAGCCTGATATGTTCACGGACAAGCCTCAGCGAACAGACATTTTCCTTTTGGACGATGAGAAAAAGGCTCTTTTGTGATGATAATGTGTTGTCCTTACTTTGCAATTCTAAAAGGTAAAAACACTTCAATCCCAGAGAAAGACACAAACAGTGATGTGCGTGTGTGTTTTTTTTAATGTTACTCACAGGTGGGAGAGCGATGACAGGTCTTTGAAGGCT
This sequence comes from Leiopotherapon unicolor, assembly GCA_036025355.1. Taxonomy (NCBI): domain Eukaryota; kingdom Metazoa; phylum Chordata; class Actinopteri; order Centrarchiformes; family Terapontidae; genus Leiopotherapon; species Leiopotherapon unicolor. The sequence goes on along the minus strand of JAVQJZ010037953.1, from coordinate 8,148 downwards.
CCCTCTGGTATCAGTGATATGTCGTTACCATGGAGAGACCTATGAAAGGGCAGGGGGAGGAGGAAGAAGGAGAGATGGAGAGCACAGGAAAGTAGAAAAGAGTTTAGTTTAAAAGTCTGCATTGGCCTGAGTGCTGTGAAAAGCTTGTGAACTCCACGCCGCCTTGTGTGTGTGGCCACGGATACTTACAGCAAACGGAGAGACTTGAGCCCATCGAACGCCCTGACCGGGATGCACCGCAGGCGGTTGTAGCTCAGGATTCTTTTACACACAGAATAAACACGTTGGTATGGAGACAATAGCTGATTTCAAAGGTGTCTTCAAATACAGCGAAGCATTTCAGAGCACATTAAGTACACTCCACTGTGCAAAGCAGTCGAGCAAATGCACAAACACATCTATCCAGTTGGAAACGCACACATACACACACACGCATACGCATACATATGTGTTACAAGAATAAATGCAAATGTCCTGCACCCAAAGCGTGCGGTTTATTCTTTTGTTGATAATTTTTATGTGAATTTTTGTCCAATTCTCTACACCTTCGCATTTAAATCTGTAACTATAAACACAACTTATTGATGTATGGAACATGTTCTTTATTTGACTTTTAAAATGCTGCATCATTTATTATCAGTTGTTGTTGTACTTTTGGCTGTGTGGTGACGATGTTTTCAGCTGCTTCAGGATGCATTCTCAGCTACTTTGTGATCGCACTGAGAGAATAATAAAACTTGTTCATAGATTCACCTACTGCACGGTGGCCCACATGGGACAGTGTTCAAGTGTGACATGACAACTCACAAAAAAAAGTGCAACAAAAGTAACTTCTTCTTTTTCTTTTGTCAAGGGCATCCTCTCCCTGAACACAAATACGCACACTCACTAACACACAGACTTACGCACACTCACTAACACACAGACTTACACACCCTCCCTCACACACACACACACACATTGCAAAGGGACTGTTGTAAAGCCAGACTCACAGGGTAAGCAGCTCAGACATGTTACTGAGGCTGTGGTTGGACAACGTGCTGATCTGGTTGTTACTCAAATCACTGAAAAGGAAACAATAACAGATACATAAAACACACACGGGCAGCACTACTGTCAACACATGCGTAAACAGGTGCACACACACGCACACTATATGCAGTGCATACTCCTCTGTGCTCGACTGTGGTTTTCACGCCCACATTGGGGCCAAACGAGGTCACATCAAAAGTGATGCAACACAGACGTCTGCTAGAACACCATTCGGTTAGTTTTAGTGTCTAAAAGCAGAGTGTGGGGAACGCGGGCCAAGTCACGACTCCCTGTTTGACTGTGCAAAACTCTGGCTATGTGATTTGTGAAATAACGTCTGAGTGTGTGACTGCTGAGGTCATGCGGGAGAGACTTACATGAGTGTTAAATGTTTGTAATTGGAGAGCTCCACGGGAACCTGAGTGAAGTGGTTACCATCGAGATACCTACGAGACAGATGAGAGAACAGGGAGGAGGTTGGGAAACAAAAGGGTGAAAAGAGGAATGGGAAAGAGAGGGAGAGAACAAACGAGAAGGGAGAAAATGAATTTATTTAACCGTGTGGGAAATTCCTCATCTCCAGCAGTGTGAGCAGTCATTACTGCTACAGCCATAATAAACAGTGGAGTTTAATATCCCCACAGGCATCCTAATCCAGTATAACCACCCTCTCTCTTGCTCACACACACGTATGCGCAACTGAGATCACATCTCCATCACTGTGAGACAACGTGCTATTAATCCAGCGTATTAATTAAGCCTTTGTTAATATTGGAAAAAGCAGGTTTTCTGCAGGAGAAATCCTGAAATGATAGAAAATACCACCATGCCTGCCCTATGATGTTTAATTTGGGGCTGTAATTTTCGGATCATCTGGGATTTTGTGTGAGGGATTGTGTGTTTCTGGAATGAAATCCTCTGTGTGCCTTTCAGTGCCTGAGCCTCTACGCTAAAGTTTCTCACGTTTTCTAACAAGTGATAAAAGTTAAAAAGTTGAATCTAGCTGGTACTGCATTATCTTTTTTATTCTGATTTAAAAACGTTCAAATCACTGAAGGAAGAACTTCTTGTTCATCCTGAAAATCCTCTTTCTTTGTAAATGACACTAATCCACATAAAATCATCTAACCAGTTGAACTGTACTGAATGATGTGCTGGCCTCGGACTCACAGTTCAGTGGTTTCTTTGGGAAGGCCTTTGGGCAGCGTGGTGAGGCCCTTGTTGCTGCAGCGCACCACAGTGTCCAGACAGGAACACTCAGCTGGACACCTCAGCACCGGAGAGCAGCTGTTCTCATCGTTACCTGTCGGACATTGAGAGACAGATAAAGAGGTGGAGATGGGAGGAAGGATGATAGGAGAGCAGAGATTAAAAAAAAAAAAAAAAGCAAAAGTTGTTGGGGCAGCAGATGTTGCGGAACGTCACATGCAAAGTCTAAAATCTGCTGTCTCACCATCTTCACAGGCAAAGTCCTGCACAGCTACATCCTGGATGGGGATCTCCTTCAAGAAATAAGGATTCTGGCAGCGAGGGTTACCAGTGACGATGCGTTTCCTTCTCAGCCAGTCACCGAGCCAAGCAAGGTGACAGTTACAATTAAAGGGATTAGCCAGGAGATTCCTGGAGAGCAAAGAGAGGGGTTTGAAAGTTTTTTTCTTTTGTGTTTTTTTGTACATTTTTATGAGTGAAAGTGTCATAGAGAGAGAGAGGGTTTGTGTGTGTGTGTGTGTGTGTGTGCGTATACTCACAGCGTGGATAGGGAATGCAGTGTGTCAAAGGCTCCAGGGTTCATGGAGGTGATCTGGTTGTCGTAGAGTGACAGGAGACGCACTGAGCTCAACCCCACGAAGCTGCTGTTGCTCACACAGCTGATACGGTTACTCCTCAGCATCCTGTTCACACACACACACACACACAGAGGCAACAACATTAAATGTGCGATGTATTTTACAGCACAAAAATATCAATAAAAATCTATCAAAATAGATATATTTCAGATAAAATAAACCTGTGAATAATGCATGGTCGCATGCCTTAAACATTTGTGTGGTCATTGTCACAGTATGTGAGAGCAGTTTTTGAATATTGCATGCATACTTGATATGATAATGAGACTGCAAATGCATTAAAATGTGTGTGTGTGTGTGTGTGTGTACCCACAGTGTGCGGAGGCCACTGAGTCCCTTAAGCATGCGGTGGTGTACGTTTTCCAGTCTGTTGGAGGTCAGAATCAACTCATTGACCCCTGAGGCTCCTTCAAACGTCCCCTCTTCTATATCAGTGATACGGTTGTTGCTCAGGTTTCTGCAAGGACGGGGAAAGGGGGAGCAAGAAAGTTACAAAGGAAGGCGGTCAGAAAAAAAAAATGAGGGGAAAGATGTGGGGAGAAAAAAGAGAAGGACAAACAGCAAGAGAGAAACACACACAGTTTGTTTTCATTTTGGCGTCAACACGTGTACATTCACAGATTTCTCTGCATGTCCCGAGTGCGACTCCCCGACAGCCGCATGCGACGCTTTGTTTCCGTTACGTTTACAAGATGTCTGACTCACATCTTCCTCAGCTGAGGCAGCTTCTTGAAGATCCCCGTCGCCTCGAGCACAGTGAATTCATTGTTGTTCAGACGCCTAGAAACAGAGAGGAGAAGAGGTGGTCAGAGACAAAGAGAGAGAACCACAGAGGAGACAGTGATAGAGGAGGAGGACGAGATCAAGGCCGAGGCGAGGTTTCCACACGGATACACTTTCCAGTAGACAAATACAGCGTGACTCACAGTTCGGCGGTGTACTGGGGGATGTGATCTGGTATTTTGGTGAGTTTCTGGTTGGAGCAGTCCACCGTGGTGCCCTCACAACGGCACTTCTCGGGGCAGGCCAAGTCGGCGAAGCAGTCCCCTCCTAGCTTACTGCGGTAATCCTCCGTACCTGGTCACAATCACAAGCACAACGTCACCGAACGCCTTCATCATGTAAAGGAGCTGAACCCCAGCGTTTACTGGTACCGGTTCCAACAAAAGCACAGCGGCTGGCCAAAGAGAAGGCTGTGATACAATGGAAGGATTTTGAAATAGTGCAGAGGGGCAGCGCTGCTTTTGTTTGGAGTGGAAATCATCAAAATGAACCAAACATGTTCAAAAAAAAAAAAGAAGAAAAACATCACTGATTATGATCGTATGCAGCATTTCCCCATGAGCATTACTTCAAAATGCTGCATGTGTAGCGCGGCCTTAACTGAGCCAAGTTCACAAGACAGACAAACTGTCGACACGGAGACTTGCATACGGGCGCACACACGCATCCACACACGAGACCAAACAAATTGGAGTCTTTCAGTCCTGTCAGACTACAAAGCAACTGTTAGTGTTAGAAACCACAGCACAAACAAAAACAGCATCAAAAATCAGATCAGAGCGGGGGAATATCTCACGCACAGCCGGGCACTCATCTATCATACCGCACAGGCCCAAAGGCTCTCGCTCGCACACACACACAGTGGTTGCGGGGGTTGGGGTAGGGGGGGTTGACAGGAGATTGCTGTCTCTTGCGTCTTGGCCATGCTGCAGGGTTTCGCAGGGCCGTTCCATGGTGCTTGACAGAACCATGTTCCACTATAGGAACCTGGCAGCCACATGGTTAGATCAAGCACAAAGGAACAACCTGCTGACTGACTGCTCCTCCGCTGGAACACAGGGGTGGAAAGGACAGAGGGAGAGGAGGAGGAGGAGGAGGAAATTTATAAGGTAAAGATGGGAATGAAAATGAGCCAAAAGTGGTAGAAGGGAAGAGGAGAGGATGAGAAGAAGGAGTGAGAGTTAAGTGAGAAGGGGAGGAGGACAGGCGAGGATGAGGATGAGATGAAGGAGAGAAAAAGGATGAGAATGAGACGAGTGGAAAGGAGAGGAGAGAAGCAGCGTGGAGAGGAAAGGTGAAGAAAAGAGTGATGAGAAGGAATGGAAATGAATAGGAGATCATGGGATCGGGTGCAAGAGGAGGCGGAGGCTAAGAAGGCGGAGGACAGGATGAGCGTGACAGGAGAGGGAGGAGAAGAGGGGAGAAGTGAAGAGTATGAGAGGAAAGAAAGAAGAGAGAAAAAGGAGGAGGAGAAGGGAGAGAAACGGGCCAGGTGGAGGGAAAGAGGCGAAAGAAGAGAGGATGGGAAGGAGAAGAGAGAGGATGAGAAGAATATTAGATGAAATGAGTAAGAAAGGGTATGATGAGAGGGAGAAAACATGATGAGCATGATGAAAGGGAAGGGAAAAGAGCAATTGGAAGAGGAAGGGTGAGGGGAGGAGAAGTAAAGTGTGAGAGAAGCAGGAAAGGAGGTGAAATGAGAAAGTCGAGGTGAGGAGAAGGAGGAGAGGTGAGAATAAGAAGGCCACAATAAGTAGAAGAGGAGAGGGCAGAGGGGGTGAAGGTAAGGACAGTATGTGCAAGAAATATGGAAAGAGGAAAAGGAAAAAAAGAGAGAAGGGCAAGCAGAAGGAGGGTGGAAAGCACAGTAAAGAAAAATCAGCGGGAAGTGGGGAAGAGAGGGGAGCATCTGGATTCACAGACATAACACACGAGAGCAGAGCAGCAGCTATTGAGGAGTGGGAGGAGAGTTACAGCAGCACTGAAGGCAAGAGAAGCCCTGACTTCCAGGAACACACACACACACACACACACACGCGCACACACACACACACACACACACACACACACACACACACACACACACACACACACGAGCACGAAGAGGGGAAAAAGGAACCATTGTGTAATAAAATATAAATCCTATGAATCTTCTTATTGTTGTTGTTTGTAACCAGACAAGAGGAGTCACAGAGGGCGAGTGGTGGTGGTGGGGGGGGTCAAAGGTCAGAGGTCGGCTCAGGGTACGAGGGATTCGGAGTTGTCGCGGGAATCGCGTGTTTGTGTGTGTGTGTTACTTACAGCCGGCATGGTGTACTCCTGAGTGTGTGAGAGAGGCAGTAGGAGAAAGAAGAAGGGATTTCACTCGTTTATTTGAACAGGAGGGAGAAATTAGAAAAAAAAAAAAGCTGATGAAAAACTGAGAAGAAATGCTGCAATTTTTTCGTGTTCAGTCCCCAGGCAGTGATTCATTTAAAGGGGTAATGACTCGTGAATAGTGAGGATCGTGCTGGCATAACATGACATTTGGTGGGGGCTTTCATCCAACGCGCTTTCCCGTCCTCGTACGCTTGAAGCACAACTGATTTAAACTTTGTTTTTTTTGGGATTGGAGGAGGTGGAGGGGTTGCAGGATGATGACAAAAAGCTAACATGAGAAGATAAAAGCACTCTCCTGATGAACAGTACAATTCAGCCTCTAATTTAAATGCTCACAATTGCAAATGCGTTATTTGATTTTGATTCGAGTGTTCTTTGACATCAATCACTTGAGCAGGTCTAATCTTCACAAGACCAAAACAGCAAATGGTTGGAGGGACACAACTGGAATTAAAACACCCAGAATCATGAGTTTTTGTTCAAACAGAAATATGAGATAGGATCTAAAATAATACACCGTGAAATAGGGGCCATGATGCAAATTACACCGGGGGATTTTGGATGTATTGATCTGCGGCGCGATACCAAGGTTGTACCACAGAATAAAACATGTTTATTCAACTTTTCAACCGCAAATGTTCTTAAATTATTCAGCTTTGCCCCGTATGTGGTATCAGAGCTTTGAAACCTCTGTCCCCCCCGGTGAGTTAATGACTGCAGTGAGCACACACACATTCACACACACACACAGGCTTGCTCTCATCCAACACACACCACGGCTCCTCTGTGTGCTGCTGTGGTAATGACCGCCTTTAGCCCTGCTACTGATCTCATATGCATGTGTGATTTACATATTTCCCAGCGCCCCTCTGAGCATGGTAACTGTGACCTTTTGATGTTCTGCAGTGGGCGAAACAGACACAGATGCTCACGGACACACGCTCATACATTAGCTATCATTAGATGTGCTAAGAAGCGAGGAGGACTGGTTTTAAATATAGTCTCTGTGATTGCTGTACCAATATACTTTCATTTATACAGAGTCTCACATTCAGTGCCCAGCTGACAGTGGCCTCAGCTTGTTAACACAATTGTTTTTCTCCCTCTATTGCCAAGGTTACAGTTACCATCGGAAACCCGGTGCAGGGACAAGAGAGTGATTATCTGGTGCCTGGTTGGACGTGATGCATTACGATGTACGTTAGACCATTAAAAGCAAAGGTCTTGGCATTCAAAGGGTGTCAGTCAAGGCAAGTCAGTCCAAGTGTCAAGAGTGTGTGAGTGTGCAGCATCCGCCGTGATGGACCAAACAGTGTCTCACACACGCATTCACACACACGCACACATGCTCACATGCTCAGTGTACAATACCTGGGATGAAATACTGTTCTCTAGCTAATGGAGAGACAGAGAAAGAGAGTGAAAGTGAAAAAAACCAACAAAAGGCTAGATGGCCTAGAGAAAGGACTCACTGGCTATGTGTGTATGTCTCTGTGTGTATCCGTGTGTGTGTATGTAAATGAGGAATGCCAGAAATGGCTGAAAACAGGGAATTAAGGTTAGTAAAGAGAGACTGAGGGAAAATCCCAACAGGAGGACACAAGATGAGAATACGGGACACTGAACAGTGTGTGGATAGTATGTGCACGAGTCTGTAGGTGTGTATGACTGATCAGAGACATGAAACAGACCTGTGTGTTTAAAATGCAGCGAGTGCTCGTACCTGAGCAGCGGAACTTCTTGCTCTTGATTTGTCCAATTCGCTTGTTGGCGAGCCGGCGAGGGCTGGTGCAGCGGGCGCCGCTCGTCTCGATGGGATTGTCCTGCAGGTAGTCTGCCAGCCACTTCAGATGGCAGTCACAGATAAACGGGTTCTGGGCTAAGTGACTGATGCACGCAGACATGGACACACAGAGCACACAAAAACGCACAAGTAAGCTGTCAGAACAATATGTATGTGTCTCAAACATGTTCTGTGTCTTGAATGTAGATATGGATATGTGTAATAAAATTGTGTGTAAGGAAATCTGAGGGATTCATTTTATATGTAACTACACTGGAAATCTTCAATAAAGCATAAAAAGAAAAGAAAGTAAAAGAAAGTAAA